>JAEQBH010008815.1:0-149286 GCA_016808115.1 Tetrastigma voinierianum
TCACACATTTCATAAAGCCATGGAAGGTGTCCTTCTTAGCATGGCGAACCGCCGAGCACATAGGCGTTCATCATAGTAGTTGAGTACCAAGTAGTTGTTTATGATGCTTATCAGTACCAATGATAGATTTTGTACGAATGCTGCCAAAGAAAGCTGCCAGTACAGAGGTATTTCGCTGATCTCACCTTGTATGGATAGGACATCTAAAAGCCTCTTCACTCTCATTAATCCAGTTTAACCAATTCTTCAACTATATCTTCTTCTCCGCTTGCTACTGCCATGTGCAATGCTGTGTTCCCTGATTTACCAAGCTTAATCTTATGAGCTCTCGAATCATTCTTGTACATCTTTATAACATCTTTCCAATTGTTGGTGATGCTTTTTATCAACTCTCTCCTCATCCTCTTCACATCTTCTGCTTCCTCCTCCTCATCTCTACAATCCATGCTGCTCTCAATCTCATTCTCTTCTTCCCCTGTCTCCACCATCTTTACTTCACATCTCTTCTTCCCCTCTTGATATATATATATATATATATATACCTATACCTGCAGCACAAGTACCGGGATGCCAACTCTATATTTTAGAATTTTTTCCCTTCTGATTTAAACCATTTTATCTTTTTCGTTTTTAATATAAAGAACCATAGAAATGAAAATGTACATATTTGATGACCCGAGAAATGATATGGCCAAATTAGTAATGTAAATATAATTTTTTGAATATTTTATTAAATATATAAATATTGAAAATACTATAGGATTTTAATATAAAATGCAAGACAGATAGTTGAAATTTATATTTCAATTATCAAATTACAAAAGTAGAAAACATTCTCTTTTCTTTTCTCTTTTTCTTTTTCTTTTTCCTTTTCCTTTTCTTTTTCTTTTTTCTTTTTGCTTTTTCTTTTTTCTTTTATTGATTATTAGAAGATTCATATTAATTCAATGTTGGAGATAGATTATTTCTTTGTTGTCATGTAGTGCGTTGAGATGCTCTCTCACTTTGAAGGCCATAAGATTCGATATACTGGTGCGCTCATTAGGTATTGTTAAAGTAAGTCAAAAGTCAAATAATCCAATGAACAAGGCAAAGAAACTAGAACCAATGGACAAATTGCTTAACATCTCTATCATCATCACTAATAATTGAAAAAGACTGAAGAAAGACTTGGTGATGTTGTATAGTATGAACTATTAATTACAAGTACAGAGGAGGCCTTATAGGCTAAGGCTATACAACCACTAGAGAAAGGAAAATACAAATTACCATACAAAATAAATCCTAACTTGCCATATATAATAATCTAACATCCCCTCAGAAGTCATGGTGGTTTAAGAAAAACCATTATGAGTTTGGAAGAACAAAAACTTCAAAAAAGTTCTTGAAGAGTAGTTTTGGTGAAGATATCAGCTAAGCGATCCCGAGGGAAAGCAGTTGAGTGTGAGTGTACCTTGAAGCGAGATGATGGCCAGAGATGACAATCAATCTTAATATGTTTAGTATGTTCATGGAAGACATCATTATGAGCAATTTGAGATAGCACTTAGGTATCATAGTGAAGTTTAGGCTGCGGTGGAATAGTCGACGCAGAATCTTTGTAGTAATCAGCGTGGCCGAATAAGTTCATTTGTAGTAGTGCGGTGCTCTATATTTTGCTTGATCTTGGAGCGAGCAATGATTGTTTGTTTCTTGCTTCTCGAGATAGAGAATCGCAGAAGAAAACAATATCACGTAGTAGATCGGCGATCGGTGGGATCACATACCCTGATGCATGCGAATATGTGAAGAGTTAATGAAGAATGGGAAGAAAATGAAGACCATCAAATATGGTGCCTTTCATATACGAAGAATCCTGAGAATAGCAGCATAATGAGGAGATCTAGGGGTAGCCATAAATTGACTGACTACATGAACTCACGTAGGCGCATAGGAAATATCGGGCGATAACAGTGAAATAGATTAGACTCGAACAAGGCACATGCGTAGAGAGTAGCATCAGATAGTGATTCGCCATCATGAGAATTGAGGCGACAGTTATACTCAATAGGTGTGTCGACTATCTTGCTATCAGTGATATTGGCTCGAGAAATCAGATCATAAGTATACTTGGCCTGAGTAAGATAATAACCATCTGAAGAAGAAACTTCTAGACCAAGAAAGTAATTAAGAGGACCCGAGATCTTTAGTACAAATTGATGACCAAGAAAGTGCTAGATCCACAAGATACCACCGCATATCATCACCTATAATAATTATATCATCAACATACAAGAGGATAATAGTAATACCATGACCAGACCATCTTAGTCAAAGAGTTGTATCAAAAGAACTGCCTGAAAAACCATGTCGAGAGATAGTAGAACTGAACTTTGCAAACCATGCTCGAGGAGCTTGTTTAAGACCATAAAGTGTTTGCCGTAGTTGACATATAAATGAGGGAACTCCGGAGGTGAGCAACCAAGAGAGAGCTTCATATGTAGAAGCACGAGGATTCAAATGAAGGTTTTAAAGTTCAAAACAAATTTCGCAGCCAGAGGAGAATTTGTGATAAATTTTAAAAATAATAAAAACTCTTTTACGATCCTATGGTACATGCGTACTAATCAACAAGCTTGATAAAGAAGAATTACCTCGATCAAATTAAGGAGATTTTCTGGCAAGTAGGGTTCGACAACTCAGAGATCCTTTTCTTTCCATGTTTTCCCACGATCTTCCAAGTCGTTTCTCTTCATTACGAGTACGTGTGGCGTCTGGGGTGCTCAAAGTTTTGTTTTAGAACTCTTGATATTCTCTCCAGCACATGTATCAAAAGAGAGGTTAGATGGAGCTAGAAAAAGTGTAACTCTTTCTCTCTTTTTATCTAATTTTTTTGTATCACCTCTTGGCCTTAGGGTTTTGCCTCTGTTATAATATGTCTTGAATTGATCTCAACCATTGGATCAAGTGACACTTATTTAAATATTAATTAAAATTAATTAAAATTAAGTATTGAAAATAAATAGGTTTAATTTCTCAAATTAACAGTTTCATCATATAGTAATTACTATTAATTAATTAATTCAATAATTAATTAATTAACATTTAATTATCAATAATTACTACATAGTTGCTATGAAACAATTTCTTTTACAACTATGCCCTCAAGGGTTTCTTTGTTAATTTAATCCTATACGGTGTTTCTGAGGCGACGGGGACCTATGGACTATAATTCCAAGCTCTAATAAATTTGATAATTAATTAAACTCTTGTCAATTAACCTGATTTATTAGTTCGATATTATTCCACTAAAAATCTGGCCCCGAAGACTCTTGTAATTCTGAATAATTTGCGTACTCGAGCTATCATTTAAATATGATCATTATATATAATTCAATCCTCCAAAATTGGTCCGTCATTGAAATTTAGGTGAAATTACCGTTTAGCCCTCACAGTGATATCTGTATACTTAAGTTCCATTAATTCACTAGTGAGCAGGTTAATTTATAAACACATTTATAAATTAGAGCGCTGGCTGTTCAGTTCGAAATTAACACTTAGCGAACCAATTATCCGACTTCCCTCGAAGGGTTTGGATTACGTAGGACATGTTCCCGACCACCTATCTCGATGGGCCTCCAAGACATAAGTATTGGGCTGTCTTAGGAAACACCATAACACATGAATCAAAGGCCTTTATTGAAATAGACGAGGAGTCCATGGCTACTCGGGATTAAGATCAATTTACATATAGTCATACAGTGACATGGTTTAAACTCTTAATTGTAGCGATTACATGTTATTTAAGTTTAATCGTAATAAGGTCTTGTCCTATGTAATCGAGGATTACATAAAGAAACACCTCCATTTTAATGTCACTACATGAGTAATCGGATCAAGATTCTTGCATTCTCTTAATGTTCGAGTGGACCGTACTTAGTATTATTATAGATCAAGATCCTACTTTAATTTATAAACCGGGTTTAGTTTGAAAATGTCTATAAATCTGATCACATCTCATATATGGCTGTATATACTAAGATTATAGTTACATTAAACTTGGGATTTTCGATATTTACTAAATTATACAACACATGTATAAACGTCAACTATAAGTGTTTTCTGACGTTCGTGCATGCTTTTAGGGCGCCGTACCCAAACGGTTCACCATTAAAATATTTTTGACATCATCCCGAAAGAGTGGCCATTCCGTAGCGAACGGTAATAAGTCTTAATGAAGAGAGTTGAGCAGGGAGCAAAAGTCTCCTCATAATCAATCCTATACTCTTAGGTAAAACCCTTAGCATTAAAGCGAGCCTTGTAGTGATCAATCGCCATCAGATTAAGTCTTGATCTTATAAACCCACATTTACAACTTAGATGGCCAGATTTTCCAAGGATATCAGCCGGATCCCATGTTCAGTCTTAAATTAGCCCGACTCTTCTTTAGTAGCTTTGCGCCATAAAGGGTTAGAGGAAGCCTCATGAAAGTCTGAGTTCTGGAAAAGGCAAGAGCAGAAAAAGTAATGAAAGTCACAAGGTGAGAAGGAAGAGTAGTTGCAGAGTAGAACGGCGAGTGCATGAGAGTTAAGAAGGACCGACGGGATCCCACGGTTGGGGGCGATATCGGTGGAGCACATCGATGATCGATGCAGAGGCTCATCAAATGCATGAAGGAACATCGGTAATAGAAGGGGAGATTCGAGACGAGGAATTTAGGAGACTCCTCGAGAAAAAAGGTCAAGAGGATCGATAAAGGGAATGAGAAGAAACGAAACATATGAGGTAGTTGGTAAAACATTTAGTGTTCCCAAGGGCCCACATGCAGAAACACAGATGTTTGCTAATGGGATCATAACACATAGCATTTTTACCAATTCCATACCGAAAAACAACACAAGCGACGAGATTGAAGTTGTTTCTGCGATCTTAAAGAAGAACAAAGCAGACACATCCATAGACTCTAAGTAAGTCCTTAGGAGGAGAAGAACCAATGACAGATCATAAGGAGTTTGATTTTTTGAACAATGGGAGGACAGATTGATGGTGTAACTGTGGCCCGATGAAGTAAGCTTCGTAGCCCAGAGAAGAGTAGAGCGGTAATAGTAGTAGCACGAACAACATCAAGAATATGGCGAAGTTTGCGCTCCAGCCACGCCATTTCTTTGAGAAGTGCCGTACAGAGGAATGAGAACATTACCCAATTGATGTAGAATAATTATGGTAAATTCATGGGCTTTATATTCTTGGACATCATCGGATCCCAGAAAACTTTGATAGGTTTTAAGCAGTGTTTCAATCATTTGTTTAGTAAAGTCACGATATGTTTGTTAAAGTTCAAAGCGATTTTGAAGAATAAATCAATAAATATATGGGAAAAATCATCCCACCAAAATAACAAAGTAACATTGCCCAGGAGTAGAAATGGGAGGGGCCTCATACATCGGAATGAATAAGATGTTGAAGAAGAGCATGAGAAACTCTGCGTTAATGTTAAAGCGGTTTGTTTGCCAAATTGACAAGGCCTACAATCAAAGCTCTTATTTGAAAGCGGAGTCACAACAAACCCTGAAACTAGTTGTTTAACTACAGAGATAGATGCATGGCCAGGCGAGAATGCCGCAAAGCAAAGGGGAAGGGTGCTCACGTCACGGGGCGAAGCGAGAGGCGAGAGGGCGGTAAATGAAGATGAGCTCAAACAACCTTGACCTTTACGGGCGATTCTAACGTCATCCCATTTGAGAATCACCCTTGCAAACCACACCGGTGAGGGGAGAAGGTTAAAGAAAAACAAAGTTCGATGAGGTACTGAAAGAAGATTATGATGAATTTGGGAATCAGGTAAACAATGAAACAACAATTTCAGTGTAGAGACATTACCATACCAAGATGAGAGACATGCATAGGAGAACCATTTGTCGTATATGTGGCAGGGAGAGAAGTAGAAGTGTGTGAAGGTACAACATCAGGAGAAGAAGTCATATGATTGCAGTAAGCAGAATCTAGAAGCTACATAGGAGAAGTACATGATATCGTAGAAAGAGTAGTGTTGGATGCACTGGAAGATGGAAGATGAACCTGATTAACCATATCCTGTAGATCTGCTATAAAGAGAGATGAGGCAGGACCAGACTTGGAATGGGAGTCCATAGGCGATAGTGAGGGCCCCGGGTGAGTAACGAGTGTTCGAAGAATGTCTGGCAGCCGAGTGCTTGAGGTTTCAATAGAATATTCTTTGTTCTTCAGGCTGGATAAGGAAAGGAGCTTCTTATTGTTATGTCGTCACGAAATTATTCCTTGCCTTTGAAACATAGGTAGGTGAGCGATGGGGAAAAACATGAGTAACAATCTGGCGGAGCAGCGCACAGGTAGCAAGAACCATGGTCTGGATAGAACTGGGTTCAGTCTGAAGACAGGTCTCATTATCAACTAACTTATGAATAGCTTGTGAAATTTGTTGGTAAAGTATCTGATGGAGAATATGATTTACGGCTGCCAGACTCATCGCGAAAGCCACAATCAAAACTAAAGCAGTCATCCTTATTCACGGTGAACATAAACCAATTTGGTGTTAGCAGAATTGGAGAGATCTGGTTCGGATGCAATTAATTGGATTCGAATAGATTTATTGCGGCTATGATATCACGGTGATGTCACTTCACTTTGGTTCTGGCGAATCTGATAAAGTTCGCGTGTGAGCTTGAAGTTGCGAGCACCACTCGGTCCAGCATAACGAGTAACAAGTAAGTCCCATACTTCTTTGGCAATATCAATGTTGCCAAACTCGCCAGCTGATGGATAAAGTAGTGTATTACGAAACCAAGTGATGATATGATGATTAGCACTTTCCCAATCCTTAATCTGAATGGTATAGGTAGAATCAGTTTCTTTGTCCACTTTTTCTGGAATAGGACGGTCACCAGAGACATAAAGCCACAACTTGCAGCCTTTGAGATAATTACGCATGACTTGAGACCACGGGGCAAAATTATCTCCATTAAAAATAACATGAATCGGACAAGAAATCTCATCACCTGGAATATTGAAATTTCGAATCAAAAAATAGACAGCAAAAATGGAATCAAGATGCGAAAATAAGTCAGAATGCACCTGGTCAAATTTTCGGTAACGGTTAGAATTTGGCGTGGCAAAGTCAGCGGTGGCGTGGCAAAGTCGACCCGGTCGGTTGGGGGTTGGCGTGGTGCTAACGTAAGCCACATGTGATGTAGTGACGTGAAGTGCATGCGGCGGCGATGTGGATATGGCGGCTTTAGTGCGAAGCGACATGTGGAATGACGGGGACTTCAGCGGCGACGGCGCGTGACGGTTGTTCTGGCGACCTGCTGCACACTAGTGTGATAGTCTCGACAAGTTCTACCTCCGAGTGGCCTGTAACTTCAGTTTTAGGCTTGTGAAGGGAGGAAATAAGGATTAATTGTGGTTTTCGCTAGAAAAAAACAAGTTGTACGGTGGCAAACGGTGGTGTTCGCCGGAAAAAGAAGCTATCTGCGATTGCGTAATGCTAGGCAAGTGAGGCTTGTGGAAAAAAATCAGAGAGCTGCTACGATACCATGAAGAAAGACTTGATGGAGTCTTTGTATATTATAATTTATTAATTACAAGCCTGAAGGAGGCCTTATATAGGCTAGACTATACAACTCTAAGAAGGAAAATACAAATTACCATACATAATAAATCTAACTTGTCATATATAATAATCTAACAATATAATAATCTAACAAAGACAAAGAGAATAACTCTCTATAATCATCATAGTTGCTTAAAAGAAACCTTAAGCTATATTTGGTTCGTGGAAAAACTCCTAAGATCTAAGTATGCACACCAACAAATTAACATATTACCTCGAGGAAGAACACTCATGCATGCTTAGTCCTTACAAATACAAGGAAAGAAAATACATAAGATAAATTAAAGGAATAAAAAGTGAAAAAAAAAATAAATAGATTAAGTTACTAAATTATTTTATTTACTACTTTAAACTCATTTACTTATTTTAACTTCTCATTATAAAGTGAATAATTAGAAAATAGCAAAGAGAGGTTTAACTAATTTATAAAAAAAAAACTAATTTAAATTATATTATTTCTTTTAAATACTTTTCATATGACAAATCAAAGATGAAAAAATTATTGTTTTTACTATTTTTTTCATTCCTTAAGGCTATGTTTGGTTCTCGGGAAATGCCAGGGAAAGAAAATCGTAAGGAAATGAATATAAATTTTTTCTTTAATTTGGTTATCCATAAAAAATTTAAAGGAAAATTAAGGAACTATTTATATTTTCCACTCTTCATGACATAAATAACTAATTTTGTTCTTATTCATATATTATAAGTATATAAAAATATAAAGATTACATAAATATGAAGTGGAATAAAATTACATAGATATAGTGCAAAGCAACCTTTCATTTCCCTTTCCTTTTTCCTTCCCTTTCCACTTTTATTTTCCTCATTGTTCTTTGCATTTGGGATTGTCCATTTTGTCCTTGGTGTTCTTGAAGAAGGTTGTAGTCGATGAAGATTTGAAGATTTTGAAGTGAAGTCCCTAGTAGGACCAAGATGTAGTTCGGACTAAGGAGACCCTGTGTTGCAGGGGCATGTTAGAGATGAGAAGTCCAGACTAAACCTGATATGCGTGGGACGCACGTGAGTCTGCTAGCTTGGAGGCCTATGTACATGGGGAGCAAGTAACCTATGGGCTTGAGATAGTTTAGGGAAGTGGATAAAAATCAAATCAAGATCATTTAGGCAAGTGGATAATGGTCTCATGAAGAAGATTGGACTTTCTAAGCTTTCCAGTAAAATTGGAATCAAATAAGGATTCCATTTTGAAGAGGATACTTGATTCTGAGTTTCATGGCTCACATGATAGCTTAAAGGAAAGTTTGGATAATTCAAAGTAGGTTTGGAGTCATATTAGGATAATGATCCAACCTTATCTAGCCTTCCATAACTGAACATACAAAGATATATATTTGGGTTTTCGAAAGATGCTCTGTCATGCCCCAACCCTTGCCTAGGTGGATGAAGGGGGCACGAAACTATACTGGGACTCTTTACTTGCTTTTTCAGACATTGGTGGGCCTAGAATGCCTCTTGAATCAAAATATCATATGCAAAGATACGAGAATAAAACTACCACCACTTGAGTAGGGTTTGATGTCAATACATACGATCCACGAGTCTCATTACATATACATACAGCGTACATTTACATTTTACACACATAATCAAAGGCGCGAAACCTGCATGATGGACTCCTACTAGTTTGTTGGTCCAGCAGTATGCGGAAGATCGCGGACGTCCTCCTTGTACCTACCGCAGTTAAAACTCGTGCTAAACAACATTAGTGGAAACATAGCAGCTTATACGTATACACATGCACTAATACTCATTTATAGTAAGCATATAACAGTAAGCGGATATACGTGCTTGAGATATCGGGATTTTCATGAATTCATATAACAAACTTATACATATACTTGTACTTATAGCAGACTTATAACTGTTCAGATCTCCCATAGGAGTTACTGAGCTTATACTTGTACGGAGGTACCCATAGGTACTACAAAGCTTATACTTGTCTGAGGTACGAGTAGGTACATTCGAGCGAGGAATGATGTACATTACTTTACTTTCTTCTTTATTGATATTATCATATAACGGTTTGACTACCTAAACCAGTAATAAGAAATGAGTAGGACACATCACAATAAGCACTTGAAGGTAAATTGATCTTGAGGTGCCATAGCAGTAAGTCTTTGAAGCAACGAATGTGTCGCGATGTCGGAGAGAATCGAGTCTAAGTAATGTTTGAAGCATGGTCGAGAGGTGTGAGTCGCACTAATCGGAGAGTGCCAAGTACTATGCGTGCTGCCACGTAGCGAGGTGCCATGTCATTCAATATCCGGTCTTGGCGGAGTCCACATAATTATATGTGTTCAAGAACTTACTATCTTATCATAGGGGCATTAAGTTTGCCAACATCAAACTCGCTTCAGGCGACGAGAATGCAGTCTAGCCACCGCTACCTTGCAAACATGAATGGGCCCCTTTCATACACTTATAGGGTCCTCATTAGTCCAATAGACAAGTCCTCGGAATAACGAAATAGCAAAACATGACAAAAACACATGTTTGTGAGCAGGTGCTCGCCAGTGTAGCACTACTACTAACTAACGACGTAGTACGGGAAGCATCGAGCCTCTCGGCCGCGCAAGTAAGCGTGGACATACCATGCCTTGGAGAGGACATGCTGGCGTGTGGGATCCCTACGTTGTGGCATAGGACCCCGAAATTGCCCAGATTTGCTAATTTCGTCCTTTTTTCATAAATCCAACCAAAATCAAAAGAAAACTTGTATACTCTCCAGAAAAAACATCTCCCAAGTGTGTACTAACCCAGCGAAACCAAACATAGAGATTAATTAGGGTTTTGAGCCCAAACTTAAATACTTGTAAGTTAGGTTAACTTTCTAACACGGAGAGCAAATCCATACATCATAAACCAGAATCCATACTCAAAGGGAGGATTCCATACTCATCTTATACAAACTAGGGAGTTTGCATTGACTTTCAACAAATCTAGGGTTAGGATGAATTCCTAACTAAACCTAGAAATGGAACAAACTAATATCCATACAAAAGTCCAATCCATACAAACTCATAGTAATCCATACACAGAGATTCTTCTTCTTCTTCTTCTTCTCTTCCTTTCTCTTCTGAAAATGCCCTCGAAAATCCCCCAGTAGAAAGACCCTAATTAGTGCTTATCCCGATTTAGTCTAATTTTCCTTTTTATTACACTTTGGTCCTCAAACTCCCTTCTATTTGCACCACGGCTTATGCCATATCTATAATAGCATCTCATATTCTTATCTTATGACTTTTATATCCTATTTTGACAAATTCCACTTTTACCCTTGAATCTTGTACAAGTTTCGGGTTTCGAAATTTTCTCACTTAACAAAATAATAGTGAAAAATTTCAAAATGCACTTATAATATACACTAATTATGTGTAAAAACGACTAGGGTGTATTTCGGGGTGTTACATGCTCAACACGAATTTAAGGAGTAGAGCTTGAAGAAAAACCAGCGAAGTTCGGATTTGTTGAGAGTGCTGAGTGCAGATACTTGATTAAGGTATTGCACGTTAAAAGCCTTTCACCTTTGGTGAAAGAAGATGATTTTTAAATTCTTCATTTTGATATATTGTGGGTTATGTGTGTGCGATGTTGTAGAGAGGGGAATGAAGGGAGTTCATTCTGAATTCCACTATGAGTGATTAGATTTCAAGAAGGGTTGTGGATAGAGAGGGAATCTTGTACCACATAAGACTAATTGTGGACCATAATCGAGATCGGTGGTAATCCTTGCACTTGAAGCACAACCAGTGGATGTAGGCAAGTTGGTGAACCATGTAAAATCGTGTGTGCCTTTACTATTATTGCTAAATATTTCAAATCTGCTCTGCACACACTAAGTCCCACATGGGAAGTTCAAAGCGCCACGAGTAGCTTAGTTCGAATAGGGTCGTCCAAAGCATTAAGGACTAGGACTTGGGACACACACACACACACGAACTTATATCTAACAATTGGTATAAGAGCGGATCACAAGGGAATCCACCAAAGAGATAAGAGAACAAGATATATACTTAATACTCGAGGAATCGAGAGGGATAAGAAGCCAGCGAACTCGTCACTCAAGTGGGTCGCCCATGAGATAAGACAAGAGAGAACTCTTAACAAGAGAAATCTAAAAATATTATTAAACTTGAATTGATAATGAAAAGAGTACATTATAGGGTATTGTTATAAGCCTCATATTTTCTAAATTGAATTAAGCAAGTCCTACTTCGACTTGGAAAACAAAACTTTCTAAATTGAATAAAACAACTTCTACTTTGATTAGGAAAACAAAACTATCTAAATTGAATGAAACAACTCATAAATTAGAAACATGACCAAAATCAAACTAGAATTTAGAGAAATACGTAAAAAAAAAATCTAATAATTGACTTATTGAACTCTTAGCTGAAGCCTTAATCACGTCTTTAACTCCTTTCCAAGTCTTAGTGAAGTCCAAAAAGATGCCATTTAAGGATCTAAAGCTTTGTAACCTTCTAAATTTGAGTCTTCCATAATGAAGGCAAATTCTCAATGTTTGAAAAGAAGCTCCTACGTCAATGAGGACAAAAGAATGAAAAATAAAAATATTTACCTATCAAAAAAATATCATGTGGCTGAGTTGTGAATATATTTTTTCAAATTATTTAGCCAAACCTTATGACGTTTTAGTAATTTTCAAGAATGTTGGATGAATTAATCATATAAACAAAGAATATTACTGATAAATGGGGTAGAAGGCAAATGCCTCAGTCAATGGGAAAACAGTGGTGATGGTTCCAACGTGTTACGACACTGGTGAATTGATGGTTACAGACACAGAGAAGATGGAAATGGAGGTGGTGCTGGAAACACTGATGGCATTGTTACTACGGTTGATGAAGCAACACAACCAATGTTATAAAGGTGTCGACGAAGCAAGGAGGTTGTAGTGATGGTGTTATATTGTAGTGTTGTAATGGTATTACATTAGTTTTGTAACTCCACTTTGGGTTGGGTGGGGATGAGAAAGAGAAGGGTGATCCAATAGAGATGAGAGATGAGAGAGAAAAGATCAGCATGTAGGCCCCAAATGAGTGCCATTTTTAGCTTAAAAGTGGGTTTACTATTCCTCTGCACGTTTTATGCTTTTATTACATATATGACAAATATGCAAAACCAAATTTCTATTTTCTTTATAATGACCCCTTAAAAGCATTTCAACCAATTCCCTTGTTCTACATTTACCCAAAACCTCTTCTATCTTTTAATATTTTCAAATCAGCCTCCTCTTATTTTCCTTTATTTTAGTTTTTTTGGAAAAAAAATTAGGGGCATTAGATAAAGCTTTTACATATCCAACAATTTAGAGTCACTCGTTCAAAGCCTTTGTTCTCTTTTCTTCTTCACCATAGCTAGTAATCAAAGGCAAACACCCAATGACAAAGGAAATAATATGGCTTCTGAAAGTGATGCAGGTAATTCACATGAACAGGAGATCAAGGCTTGCAGACATGCTGAGAAAAATGATTCAGATGAAATAATCTGAAGGATTTGGTCAAAGGTGTGCGGGAAGCTGGGAGAGAATTTGTAAAGATGTACGAGCAGAATCCAAGAGTTAGCAAGGTCAAGTTTGATAATATAATAGGCAACACAGCTTTGAATTTAGCTGTTCTCTGCCGCAGAAGCCATATAGTAGTGAAACTGGTTGCTGTTATTAATGAGAGAAGTGAAGATCCAGCGGACATTTTATCTACACCAAATGCACAAGGGGATAGTCCTCTTCATCTTGCAGCAAATATGGGAAGCATTGAAATGTCCAAATGTATTATTGGTGGGCATAAACATTTGTTGGGTATTCGCAACAGCTGCGATTCTTTAACGCCTATTCAAGAAGCTGCTCTAAGTGGATACAAAGAAGCTTTTTTCTGGCTTTGTGAAATGTGCTATAGCACCACCAGCAAGATTACTGCCGAGCCATGAATGGTAAAACTGTTCTTCACTCCGCCATTGAGTTGGAACACTGGGGTAAGAGTTAGAAATTGAAATCTTCTCCATGTTAAATGTCTTAGATGTTGTTCTTTTCCCTGTAGCAAATCCTAATATAAATTGGACTAAAAGCAAAGAAGAATGGAGACATATTTACCGAGGTTCAAAACTACCTACCTCCACCGGAACAAGGTTGAAACCTTTTCAAGGTCAAAATTTTTTTTTTATATTAACTCTATGTATTAGAAAATTCCAAAAATATCCCTAAACCATACCAATCTATTCAGGCATTTGCCCCTTTTTCTCCATACATATATTTCTCATGAGTGACATACTACAAAGTATATCTTCCAAAAATATCCTAAACCATACAGCTATATTCCGACATTTTGCCCTTTCCTCCATACATATATTTCTCTCCATATGGAGTCACATACAACTGGCTTACTGCTTTTCTCCATAGATGAGCAACACTGCAGAATAATACTCAGTTGGACAACCCTTTCTTTGCAAATAGTATGAACTAAGATTTATTTTAATTAATTATTGTGGTGTTTCATAGATCTGGCATTCCGATTGTTCATAGGCATGAAAGTCTC
The DNA here is from genome assembly GCA_016808115.1 of Tetrastigma voinierianum. Lineage (NCBI taxonomy): Eukaryota > Viridiplantae > Streptophyta > Magnoliopsida > Vitales > Vitaceae > Tetrastigma > Tetrastigma voinierianum. The sequence goes on from JAEQBH010008815.1 coordinate 14,197, forward strand.
ATGGATTCTGTTGACAATTGTGGATACTCCCACTTCATGTCTAGCGGAAAAGCCTCTCTGCATTCAGAAGCACCACATCTCAGTTTCTTGGACAACATCATTTATCATTGTAAGACTTCATTGGAAAACGTCTTTTACATATTAGTAATTTATTTTATTTTTTAAAAAATTGCTAAAATTGATATTTAAATGGAAACAGTTGTGTTGATTCGGTCCTAACTATTTGAACTCATCAAAATGCATGATCAGGATGATTAAATTAATTTGCATCTGATTTCCAAAAGGGCCGCAGTTTCTCAGAATTTCCTATTGTTAACTTAAAGGTATACATGTTGTTGAAGAGCTCCTGCCAGGAGGCTTGCAAAGTGAAAACGAAACAGGAACCTCTGCGATCAAAAATTATTATCAAACATGTAACAACTTCTTTCAAGTGCTATTGAAGTTGATCAAGTTTCTAGGTGAGTGTTTGGACTAATCATTTAAAAGAAAAAGAAAAAAAAGCTTTTTGCAGTTGTGATTGCATATACATAAATGGCATCATTATTTACTGATTTATTAATTTGTTGTACTATATAGAAATCATCGCTATTCGTTTACGACATTGTTTCAGTTTCTAGTGGTAAAAATGGGGCAAAAATCAACCAAACAGTTGGATGCAGAAAATCTTGAAGAAGGACAAGGTACTAATGAGCATCATGACCTGCATGTGTAGGATGTCTCCTTGAGATAAGCTTATAATAATTTCTTAAAGGACAAACACTATTTTCCACAGCCTTGCATGTAGGTCACCATTCAAGCAATGAGGGCTAAGGACACAACAAGATGTTTGAGTTTCCCTCATCAAGCTTATTGCATCAAAAGATACTGTTGGTTATTTCTCTCAATAACCCTGGGTATAGCTGTAAAAGCATAATATTACCATCATCTGAAACTTCTTGTATTAATTTCCAAAACTATAAAGTTCAGTATGTTTTCTTTACAAATATATGTAAGGACCAAGTAAGGCAAGGAAGCTAAAAGGGATGTAGAAACATATTTGAGGTCTCTTCACCAGATCATGAACCAACTAGTTGATCATACTAAAAATCATGAATCTGCAATGAACCAGACAAGCTCATCTCGTCGCTCAGCATGTGGGTTGCTTCGAGGAAGAGGCCAAAGGTAACATCTATATCAACTTTGTTTCTTACAAACAAACATGCACTACTACAAAAACAATTTATGGTGTCATTAATTTTGGTATAATTTTTAAATTAATGATACCTTGTAACTAAATTTCATAAACGTGACACATCATATAAAAATATTCAATTGGGAATGCTAGTTTTAGATTTACAGTGTCTTGCTATGAAAAGTGATACCATATGAAATTAAAAATAAAAATTGTGTTGGAGTAGCTAGATGTTGCTAAGTTTATATTATGGTGTCATTTTTTTTAAAAGTGTCACCTTATTGAAAAAAATATTTTTAATTTAGATTTATTAGTAAATTTAAAATTTATAATCAATAAATCATTTTATTCATCTATACTAATTAGGAATAGTATATAAAAGCTTATTGTTTTTACATATTATTAATATATAAATTTTATTATAACTGAACCATCATCTTCTTCCCATCTTTCTTGCATCCATAAACCTATGAGAGTTTTCTTTGCCATAAAGTATAATCACAAAAAAATAATAATATAAAAAGATTTATTTGATATCTCCAATAAAATAAATTTAATATATCCAATAAATAAGTACTTTTTTATCTAAAATAAAGTAGGAATTTTTATATAATAAAATAATGTATCTTAGTAATTATAGAGAGTAATATTTTAATATAATTTTATTAGGTAGTTTTGGAATAAAGTGATTTATTCTATATTTTTTCTTTAAATAATAATATTATTTCTTTTGTAATTGTTCAATGGTTTTAGAAATAAAATTTTTAGATTGTCATATTTAAAAATACTTGAAATTACTAAAAACTCTTTCCAAAAATTATAGAAAATATTTTAATATATTTTATTATGATAATTTTAATAAAGTGATTTATTATATTTTAAATAATAAAATTTTAATTAGTTTCTATAAGTAATTAGAAGTATTGTAATAGAAATAAAAATAAAGGAGGGAGATGGAGAAGAAAACTTAGAATAATCTTTATTTCACTCTTGATAAGGCCTATTTATAGGCTTGTAATGAAAGGTCGAAAGGTTACGTGAAAGCCAAAGGACCCAGCACTCATAATGATGGTCATTCATTAAAATATTTCTTACTTCCCCTTGAATGACCATAACATCAGAATACCTCGATAAAACCTTACTACAGGAGAAAAAGCTTCGATTAGGACAAAAACACAGTGAAGGAAAAGAGTACATGTACTTTGATAGTATAAGCGCCTCGTTAAAACCTTACTAGGAAAAACCCGATGGGACAAAACCTAGTGAAGGAAAAAGAATGTGAAACATACCTTGAGTATTCAAGACTCCCTGATAATAAGTAATATCTCAATTTGGAATCTTCAAACCTCCTCATTCCAATTTGACGTAGAAATTTCTTGAAGGTCAGAGCGGGTAATGCCTTAGTGAATAAATCTACAGGATTATCACTAGATTTGATTTGTATATCAATCTCACCATTGTTTTGAAGCTCATGCATGTGAAAGAACTTTGGAGAAATATGCTTGGTTCGGTCTCCTTTGATGTATCCGCCTTTGAGTTGTGCAATACAGGCGGCATTATCTACATATAATGATGTTGCTGTGTTTGAAATAGGAGAAATACCACTAGAGTCACGAATATGTTGAATCATGGATGCCGCACATACGCCTGCTTGCCTCATGTATTGCTAATAGCTCTGAATGATTGGAGGAGGTTGCCACCATGGTTTGTAACGGATCTCGAGAGGCCGTGATATCGCATGAGTAAATAAATATCTGATTGTGATGGGCGTTATGGGAATCCGAAGGTATCCTGCATCAATATAACCAAGTAACTGCGGTTTTGTTGCTGGGAATAAAGGCACTTTATCCCTTGTCCCACGAAGGTATACAAGCAAATGTTTTCGGTTCGATGCCTAGAGTGGCGTGACCATATCTTGCAAGCGAGTTCAACGAAAAAGGTTATACGGCCTTGTACAATTGCAAGATATACATTAGTACTCCAATTACATAAGTATGGTACTTCTATACCAGGAGTTTCTCATTCTCTTCTTTAGGACCAGTAGGTCTTTATCACTTCAAGGGATCTCTTACAACCTCAAAGGGGACAAGGGGATGGGCATTGTCCATGTAAAGCGCTTGAGGACTTTTTTGGTGTACGTGTTGATTGATGGACAAAAATGCCATTTGAAAAATACTAAATCCCGAGAAGGCGAGCAATAATATCTAGTCTTACCTAGATCTTTCATCTCAAATTCCTTCTTTAAATAATTGCGAGTTTCTAGAAACCGCGGGGGTCCTTATTAAGATTCAAATCATCCACATATCTTAACATAGAATTGTCAAAGAAATGACTTGTTTTCTTGATAAATACATGGCAGTTAAGATTATTTACATATCCTTCTTTCAATAAGTATGTACTCAAGCGGTGTACCACATTCGACCAGATTGTTTGAGTCCATACAAAGATAGTTACAGCTTTATTGAATACATACCACGTGGTTTGAAAATTTTGCTTAGACAAATGTAAATCCTTTAGGGAATTTCATGTATATGTCACTATCTGGATCATACAAATATGCTATGACAACATCCATCAAATGCATTCTAGTCATACGAGAACTGCTAAATGTATTAAATATCTAAAAGGTGATTGCATCCCATTCTTGGTGAATATGTCTCCTCATGGTAATCACAGGGTCTTTGTAGAAAAACCATTACCCATGAGGCGAGCTTTATATCCATACGATTTCATTATTTTCATTTCTTTTTCGTACAAAGACCCATCTATATCCATGAGGCTTAGCTGCATTTTCAGGTGTTGGAACGCTCTTGGTCAAATACCTCCTTTTAGCTAAACAATTCGATTCTGCTGGTGCTTGCTCCATTTTCCCAATCATGTCGATTCGACATTCATTTATAGTTGTGGCTCTCTTTGATCATCGTTATTTGCATGATGCCCTTAGCCACTTCGGAAAGAAAAACCATTGTTGACAGTATGTCTCACGGTCCCCATATTTCTCCTTGATTCATATAATTTATAGAGATCTCTTCATTTATAGGAGATAATTGGTTAGTTATTGCTACTCTTGTAGTACATTTCCTTCTTCCCTTATGTGTGTTTGGCTCAACGGGGTGTTGTATGTATCTAGGCTCTTAGAGCAATTTCATCAAAATTATACTCTACAGGAGTAAGCAACTTATTAGATTTTCTTTTCCTTGGGAAAGAATCTTTAGATCCGATCGGTCTTCCACGTTTTAGACGTGGTTTAGATGTACTGGCTATAGCATTTCCCGAATCCCCTATAGGGATCTTAATATGTGCTGGTGCATTAACAGTTGGAATATGTGACTTTAGTACTTTATTCGGATCAGTGAAAGCATCTGGTAATTGATCTGCAAGATCTTGTAAATGAATGATTCTTTGAACTTCTAGTTAATTTGTTTAATCTGAGGATCATGATAAACAATGATGTTGTATTCAAGTAATTTCACGCCCATTTATTAGAATTTAGCTTATCTTCCCCTAATGGCGGAAAATAGATTCATCAAATGACAATGCAAGCGAATGGTCAAAGATTCCTGGTAAGGCTGAGTAATGGATAATCGAGGCGGAAAGAAAACCTACATAAATACCCGATCACGTTGAGGACCCATTTTAGAAACGTTGTTTTGGAGGAATAGGGACATAAGTTTGCACAACCAAAGAACACGTAAATGGGGAAATATTTGGTTGGGACCGAGAAACAATTTGTAAAGGAGAAAAAACATATGATCACCAATGGGACCAAGGCAGTTAAATTACCGGCATGCGGTAAGGCATGCCACAAGAATAAAGGTAATTTGGTTCTTAAGAGTAATGGTCCTAGCAATCCATTGCAAATGCTTAATGAGAGGTCGGCTAGGCCATTCTGAGTATGGGTATGAGCAACAGGATATTGAACCTCTATACCCAAGGACATGCAATAGTCATGAAAAGCTGTAGAAGAAAATTCATCAGCATTATCCAAACGGATAGTCTTAATAGGATGATCAAGAAAATGTCTTGCGAGTTTGATAATTTGTGGAAATACTTGAGCATAAAAGCAAGGTTCCTAGTAGAAAGAAGGCAAACATGAGACCAACGAGTGGATGCATCCCTTAAGAACCATAAAGTAATAAAGGGTCCACTAGTTGGGTCGATGGAGTCCACAAATGTCTCCTTAGAATACGTTCCCAGAAATTGAGGGAGTGTCATAATCGACTTTGAGGAAGAAGGTCGAGTGATAAACTTTCCTTGAGAGTACAAGCAAGGCAGGTTATGTCGATATGGCCCGGATATATGACCAGTGGTCAAGGAATGACCATTAGGCGGTGAGTATATGCACAAGCATAGAGGTGCTGGATGACGAGTCGTTCATGCCATGGAAAGATGGGGTTGAGTTCTTGAGCCCGGGTTCGAATTGCATAAATTCCAACGGTGTTAATGGTGGTGAGATATAAACCACATTCTAATGATCGCAATTTTCCATAATACATTTTTGCCATCATGAGTTCTTGTGTGAGGAGAAATTCGATGGTTTCATCGAGCTCATTGTTTCTAGATGACATCATTCAGTGGATATCTTTTAAAACTAAGTAAATTAACGTTTAGTTGGGTGGAATAAGGGCATCTTGAAGGTGGAGAATAGTGCCACTGGCGGTAGAATAATAGTGAAGCTCTATCGAGACCCTCCATTGGAATTGCGGGATAGGAAATAGTAGTAACATTAGAAGGGGCTAATGTTAGTGGGAAAAATACTTCTTTTCTTTGAAGAATAGAATGAGTTGTACGGCCTGCAGGACAAATATCTCTAGTGATTTTGACTCGAGGTGTCAAGCTGGGAGAGGCATCCATGTTTCTTCAAAGATATATATAAAAATAAGGTTTAGAGATTAATAAAAACAAAATACTACTGAAACATTGAAAGGTGCTGTGTGAAAAGGAATTACATAAGAAAATAAATAAAAGAACTAATCAGAATTGACATGCCCATCACCAATTAGATGGGAAAAATTTCCAGTAGGATCCTGAACCAAATGTTTGGTCGTACGACAGGTACGTGACTAATGACCCGTCATGCCACATCTATAGCAGGTATTATCTAGTTGGCTTTAAGTGATACTCTGGCCAGTGGTTGCCTATGGATTTGGCAGCTTCCCTTGATTGGAATTGCCTTTCTTATTTTTGAAGGGACCGGTGTTATGATGTCTGGAATTATTACCACGGCCACGCCCTCGACCACCACCACGTCCTCATCCTTTCCTCATAGTCGGCCCATTTTTGTGCCCTTGTCTGTTGTTATGGGGGATGCAAAAGTAGCATTTGTTTCAGGAAATGCTTTAGACCCTGTGGGACGAGATTGATGATTTTGAAGTAAAGCTCGTTATTCTTTTCGACCCTGAGGAGACATGAAATCAATTCGAGAATATTTAGTAAACCGGCGCTCTCTATATTCTTCAACTGGGGAGCACATTAGAGGCATGAGAAGAGTGGTAAAAGTTTTTCGAGGCATATCCTCATGATGATGTTCTCCCCCTTGAAAGCTTTAACTCACGAACTAATCTTAAATAAAAAAGCCCAGTGTATTCGCTAACGAGACTTAAAGTCTTGAAGCCGCCAAGTGCGACCAATCATATCTTGCTTTGGGGGGAGTATTACTACTATTTTAAGGTGGTCATATCGGTCTTTTAAACTACGCGGAGGACCAATTGGTCTTTGCGTAAGGTATTCATTCTTGATACTTTCATCAGATGATAGCGAGAGGAAAATTAAACTTTAAGCGCGATCCACTGCTTGAGATGCACTATTGATTTCTTGATGGTTTCTCCCAGGTTCGAAAAATTAATAAAATTTGTAATAAGATGATCAAAATTTAACAGAAAAATAAATAAATATAGAATTCAAAATTTAACAAAATTTAAATTGTGCAATAATGAATTCTGCTAGAATTCAAAGGAGTTAGAGCAAAATTCTTAAGATTATTGCAATAGATACGCTAGAATTCCAAAGGTTGAGCAAAATTCTTCTAAATTATTGCAATGTAATTCTTAAGTGAATTCAAGAGTTTTACAAACTCATCGGAATGATAGCAAATTGAATACTTCTAGATTCAAAGTGTGGCGGGTTGGTTGTAATTTCGATGTGTGGAATTCTCTTTGGAGATTTATGTCAAATTGAAAATGGGTATACAAAACGCCATCAATTTCCCAATATTTAAGTAGAGAACTAAAAAAATAAATAAGAATCTGGCCGATTGGAAATCAATTTCCAAGATTTAAGCAATCTCCAAACTTCAAATTTTAGATGCCAGCAAAGTACATATAGGAAAATTTTAAATCAAATCAACATTAAAAGCGAAATTTGGGTGGAACTGGGGTGGAGCGAGAGTTTTGGCAAATGTCCAAAGCGCCACAAATGTCCGAAGCGCCTATAAACCCCCGGGAGAAGCGTGCTATGCGTATTGTAATAAAATAAAATAAGGAGAAGGAGATGGAAGAAAACTTAGGATAATCTTTATTCCACTCTTGATAAGACCTATTTATAGGCTTGTATTAGAAGGCCAAGGTTACAGTGAAAAACCAAAAGGACCTTTCTTAGCTGTGATGGTCATTCATTAAAATATTTATAACAAGAAGCATATTTAATATATTTTGTTTAGATAATTTAGAAATTTACTTAATCTTTTCTCTAAATAATAATCTTATTTCTTGTTTTATTGGTCGATTCTTGTAGACGTTAATTTTTAAGTTTTAATATTTATAAATAGTTTAAAAAATTTCACAAAAAAATTATAGAAAATAATATTTTAATATATTTTGTTTTGATAATTTTATAATAAGTTATTGGTATTATAATTTTAGATAATTTATAGGTTAATCAACCATATCTTTCACAAATGTTAAAAGGCTTTATATTCATATTAAATCAAAATCTTACATCTTGAGTTTTGTAGATTGAGTTGGCGGTTGTATATAATTATTAAGAGCTTGTAGTGATGTAAAATATTTCTAACTAGACAACAATTTGAATCCCCTTTTGATTATTTTATACTTTTTTTCTTGTAGTGATGTGGAATATTTCTAACCACTTTTCTGACTAAAATTATGTATAGTTAAGATTAATTACAGCTGAAATGCTTCAAATTACCAACATTACCATCAGATTATTGGCCCATGAATTGGGCATTTCTCCTTGATCGAAAAAATGAGTTTGTTACGCTACGGTGAGCCACACCAATATTACTTGCAGCAAAGATAGTGTCTGGAAATAGTAAAGAAGATCTTGGGGCTTTTCCTATGACAATTCTTACGATAAAGACAGCAATGAGAATTATAGCTGATAGCAGTGAAAAATCAACAATTTCATGTATATGGTCGTACTTAGCTCACGATCATATTGTTGAAAGGGTTTAGTATTTAATATTGTTGATTGCAAGCTCAATACAGCATTACATTTAGCTGCAATGCAACATGAGTATGAAACTGGCTCATGCCTACCAGCCTATTGCAATTGCAGTGGAAAGTCAAGTAATTTTGGGTATATTTATGTCTTATATAATTCTAAATTCTAAATCCTACCTAGGTTACATTTACTTCTAGATTTGTTTTTAATTGCAGTATGTCAGAACTCCATGCCGAGGGTTGAGTCTTTGTACAAATGATGAAGGATTATGCCCAGATGAGATCTATGAAAACCTCCTAGACAAAAGCAAAAAATGGCTCAAAAGCACTGGCGATTCCTGTTCTTTCGTTGCAGCTCTAGTAGCAACTGTAGCCTTTGCATCTTCAGCCACTGTACCAGGTGGGGTCAACCAAGACTCTGGCTTACCACTTTTCCAACACCATTTGGCTTTTAGATTGTTCGCAATTTCATCACTACTTTCTCTTTGCTCTTCTTTCACATCTTTACTCATATTTTTCACTCTTCTCACCTCCAAGTACCAGTTTAAAGATTTTAGTAGAAACTAGCCTCTCAGTCTTTTTTTGAGTTTAACCTCCTCTCTTTGTGTCCATGGTCTCCATGTTGGTATGTTTCTGCTCAGGCCACTTCCTCATGCTTGACCACACTTTGAAATATGTTGCTATTCCAATTTATGCACTCACCTTCTTCGCAGTCACATACTTTTCTCTCCAAAAGGTCCCCTCATTTTTTGTTCTTTTGAAGACTGTATTTCATAGAGTGCCCGGGCGTATATACCAGAAGGATTCATTTTAAGGTTTTGTTTTTTTTTTTCCCTTTGTTTAAGCTCTAGGATGAAATTATATATGCCATGATGATGTCTAGAACTAATACCAAGGACACTTGTTTTTCTGGCTTTTTGTTGAAAGCAATTTGTGATCAAATTGAAACTCTTACAATTCGTTCTTATCCTAATTAAATAAAACCTCGTGTGTTTTAAAATTTTATTTTCTCACTTAGCCTTAGTTCTTTGTTCACCCATATGAGAGCAATTGAAATAAGCCAAAACATAATCTTCATCTTCACTATCCAGCAAAAACCACCTAGTTCACTGGAGTAGTATCCTTTCAAAACACTAAAGGAAGTTCTTTTAAAGATCTTAAGCAAAATCCATTCCAAGTACCTATAGTTTCTGCTAAATGAGAAGGAACTACAATAATTAATGTGGTGGACATCAAGAAAGAATGATACAAGTAAACATGCAATACAAGAATATGTACAAAATTTATGCAAAATAAATGCACAAATGATTTATAACAAAATATTATTTTATTTATGCTAATATTACAATTTGAGGAATTTCAAGAGAACTTATTTGCAAGGAAAATTCAATCTATTTATTTTCAAACTAAAGTTTCAGTTTATTAACCTCCAGCTGGTTGATTTATCTATTCTGTTAGTTTTGTTTACAAGAAAGTTATTTTCACTGATAATTACTAAAAGAATTTATCAGATGCTATTTCAAATTGACAAGAAATTGCTTTACATTCACCGTGGTTAGGAGAAGAACTATTTGTACAATTTTTTTTAAATATTTCAATACAATTTTTATTTAAAAGAATATTTGAACAATTAAAATTAGATACAAATTTAATTTATAGAGGCAACCAGAGTCTAAACAAGTGCATGATCAGATCTTAAAATCAGTAAACCCATAATTACAATTCAAATGAACAAACCATAGGCCAAACCCTGAAGCAGAAACCAAATGCGCAGAGAAAAAAAGAAAAGAAAAGGAGGATTTAATCCACGTTCTTGTAGAATCCCGAAAGAAGATGAAGAAGCTACCAAGTGCCATTGGAGATCAAATTTGATTAAAAACGACAAAATAAAAACATATAATTTTAATACTAGAAGTCTAGACCATAAACATATATAATTTAGAAAACTAAAAAAAAAAATCGAATTTGAAAACAATCAGTTTTGGACTTTGGATGTTAAGATAAAACATATAAATAATATTTTGAAAAATATTAACAATTTTTAGTCATGCATTTTTGATTTATTTTATATATTGTTTTATTATATACTTAAAATAATTGAAATCAACTTTTTTAGTAGTTTTATTTATGTAAAGCTTTTGGGTGATATAACAGAAATTATCAATAGTAAAGTTTTACTTTTCCACATAAACGTATTCAGGCATTTCATCAAACATCATCTTTGAATCTCCTAATTTCCTGCATTTTCCTCGTAAATCTGATACTCAAGCTTCACCAAACAGTTTGAGCTCAACCCTGCCTTCAAAGTCCGGCTGTTGACCACTATTGAGGGATTAAGGATTTTGGGTTTGGAAGGGATATTGGAGAAGGCCCAGCAACGTCTTCCTCTTCCAGTCATGAGCACCAAATTTGTGACCAACCAATCACATATATCCAATGTCTATGCTAAACAGTGACCACTGGTTCACAAGGATGAGAACAAAAGGGTTCCAAGAACATTGTTCAAAACAGCTTATACAGCAAAATAACCTTGTTTACAAAGAAAAGGCCATCATGTCTCAAACAGTTCCACATTTCGGGAAGGTATAATATATTACAGTAATTACAATGTGTTGAAGGAAAAATTACAATATCCAGTGCAAAATAAACTTAGAAAGCATCTCCTACTTAAGTAATTTCTTGCTATAACATTGTTGTTCCACAAGGCAGTAACCAAACATACAAGGGATATCGCTGATGCTGTCAAAAGAATGACGAGAGTTATAGCTGACACTGGACTGCATCTTATCACAAAACAGTTTGGATGTTAAGACAGCACAAGACTATAACTTGCATGGTTGTAATATTTAAATATATATGTCCGCATTTAGAAACATGCACCCAGATGGAAACTAAGAATACAATTCACAAAGAAGATAACATACTTTCACGTTTAGACAAAACACAAGAATACTGTTGAATTCACAAACACACAACAAGACGGGTTGGTATGGAGGGGAAAGATAGAGAAAATCAATCACTAAGATGTTTCTTCTATATATCCCTATGAGCATTAATAAAATGGAATTGTTAATCTAATAAAGCTATTGTTCAAGCTACAGCAATTGAGAAACAAAAATTTAATATTGATTAATAGATTTTGTGGATATTGTTCCAAAACTTTTATTCTAAGAGTAATTATTTTGATTCAGACAGATTTTATAGCTGCTTATGCTTTTTAGAGATGAAACAATATTTTGAAGGAAAAGAAAGGACGACTGACTGGAGTCATCAATTGAAACAGCGAGAGAAGAGTCACACTTGCTCCAGCTCTGTGTGTTTCTGGTGTTTCAGCTACAGCCATGCAAGAACACTCTTCTCCTTGTCAGCAATTGGAGCAAATTGATCTCCCTGCATGCAGGAAAATTCAACCTTGGTTGTAGCAGGTAACAAGCCTATGTAATGCCTTTAAAAACTTTATGTAACAAGAATGACCAGTTCAGACATATCTGAATGACAGATCTTTAAATCTATTTATTTTATCTTTCTTCAAGTCTTCAATGATTTCAAACATCAATTTGAACTCATCCAAGTCTCAAAACCAGGGTCCCGAACTACAAATTTTCAAAATCTTAGTTCATAAACTGATGGCAGACCAAGGCTTATCATCTTCAATAAGAATATAGATAATGGCAAAAGAGACCAACACGATAAAGAACACCAAACAACCACTTAAGAAATGGGGTAATTAATATCTAAGCCAAAAACCTCATCAAGCTATGAATTACCACCTGATAAAAATACCAGAAGCTTGGTTGTCCTCGTTTTCATTATTGGGGACTAAATGCTTTCCATCATTATGAGAGATTTCAATGATGGAAAGAAAATCCTTTCAAAAAACTTCATCAGCATTAGAATTGAGAAATTGGGGAAAATCCCTCTTCCCACTGATGAAGAAATGAGGAGTACAAAAAGATTATTAAACTCTAGAAGAACCTTCCATATAATTTCAAACAACAACTTCAAAAAAATACCTTTTTTAAGCCCACAAAATAGTACTATTGGGGAACCAAATCCACATCTTACAGGTCTCCTTGGATATTGGAATTTAGTTTCTCGAAAGTCATACTCAATGTATCAGGTTCCTTGCAAATACATATTTGCTGATGAGTTCATTCTGTATCTATAATTCACATGTTACAGACTTTAAAAATTAAAGTAGAAATTTTCCAAGGATAAGTTCTTGGATTTGAATGTGATGCTCTTACAGGCAAAAGGGTAAGGGTACTCTCAAATTTTTCGAGGATAGTTTTTGATACTCTTATACCAGGAAGCTAGAAGCTCAAACAGTAAGCCGTTTGTTGCCCTGTTTTTTTAGGTCTAAAAAAATCATATAAAAATAACAGAAATAACGAGAACAAATAAATAAAGGTGATATAGCTAATATTATTGATGCTGTCAAAGAATGATGATTTTCAGCTAGCACTGATCCTAATGTACTCACAAAATGGTTTGGATGTTGACAGCAGCACTAGAATACAACTTACATTGAAAATATTCAAGTATGTGCGCGTATAGAAATATTTACGCGCATGCAAGGAGGTGCACATACAAAATGATGAGGGCATGCTAAAGTAGAATACAATCCACTGGGTTGAAACATGTAACAATGTACATATTTAGACAGTCACATAGAAGAGAGTGCATATGACGACAACACAGGAATACTGTTGAACCGAACATACATGTTAGAGATACTTACTCACATAGAGAGGGTTGGTGGGGAGGGGGGGGAGAGAGGAGGGCGAGGCGGTGTGGAGTGAAAAAATAAGATGTTCCATCTAGTGCAATGAATATTTATAACATTACATATTAATCTAACAATCTATTTTTCAAGATATAACATTTAAAAAACAAAAATCATCATTGATTAATAGATTTTCCAGATTTTTATGTTATTTTTTGAACTAGTTGAGATCATTTACAGAAAAAAGTCCTGTTTTCCTTTCAAAAAATTCTTATTGTAAAGAGTTGCTATTTTGAGTCAAACAGATCTGTAACTGCTGATGCTTTTGAGATTGGCAATATTTTTAAGAAAAAGAAAATGACAATTTACTGGAGTCATGTATTAAAACAGCTTGGAAATGCTTACGAATTGAGGAGAAAAGTCACCCTTACTATGATGTGTGTGTCTATAAAGAAAAATGAATTGGGATCAAACCAACTTGAACATGACCTTTTTTTTTTCTCCTTCTTTCTGCTCAAAAATTGTACCGCTAGGGCCAAGGATCTTATTGGATATAGAGTTTCAATTTCTAAGTCAAGTTCAAGCTAGCAGGTTCCTTGTAAATACATACAATTTGGTGATGCCTTCAATCCATATCTATAATATATATGTTTCCGTTCTAAGGAAATTAGAGCATAAATTTTCCAATGAAATAAAATTTTAAATTCTTGGACTTGAGTCTAACGCTCTTACCGCCAAATGGGTAAGGAGATAGTTTTTGCTACTTTCGGACCAGGCAGCTAAAAGCACAAAACGCAAGCCTTTTGATATTGTCTTTTATGTAAAAAAATGCATAAAAAACATTAAATAACAAGATAGGAATATTAATGAACAAACAAATAAAGTTTTAAAACACATAATGAAAGAACTAACATTTCTGTTCTCTTAAATAACCAAAAAAATAAATAAAGGCAAGGTTCCTAACATTTGGAAAAAAAAAACATGAAAGAGAAGGCTAAACAATAGGTCAAATAATGTAATTCTTAAAAAGCTGAGTAGAGAGACAAAAAAATTGCAATTTTTGACAAGAAAATGTTGGATAAGTTGATCATATGAACAAGAATACTACTGATAAATGTGACAGAAGGCAAATGCCTCAGTCAATGGTGATAGTTCCAACGTGGTATGACACTGGCCAACTTTTAAAGGTCTATCTAGATTCCAACTAATTCATTAATTGAATTTTTGTTTTTTTGATCGGCAAGCAACAGGAGGTATATTCAAAGAAGCTGGGACGAGCCCAGAGCAGCATACAGGTCAGGGAGTATACAAGGGACCCCTAAAAGGGCAAGAAGAAAAAAAAGCTATACCCCAAAAAAAAACAAGGCCCAGAAACAAGAGACAGCCTTTAAACAGCACCCGACAAGCTTAAGAACTGTGATATCAGAACCCTGATAATGAGCAAGGACGTTTGTCCAAGCCCCTGGCTTATGAACAAAAGCATTCTTCTTTTTTTGGGTTGAGGGCTCTCCTCCATCAAACACAGCTCTATTTCTCTCCCTTCAAATATTCCAAAAAAGAAAAAAGGGAGCTGCCAACCATATCTTCTTAGCTTTTTTCCTCACAAAAAGCCTTCTTCAACCTACCATCATCTCTTGGACTGAACTCACGAGGCCAGCTAATACCAAAGATGATGAACAATAAAGCAAAGATCCTGCCTTAAGCACACAACGAAGGAAATTGATCTAAATTCTCTTCCTCCTTTTTGATGGATACAAGTGGCAATCATCTTTGAGTTTATCCTGAGCGGAGTAGTTGGCTCCCAAAGCCCAAACTATAATTTGGCACTCATTGGATGATAAAGAGCCTAGTTGGGATCTTATATAATGTGTTGGTTGTCATTTTCTATGTTAAACAGCCAACTCTTCTAAAAGCTCAAACTTGTAGGATTTGGGTTTAATATAAATATCATGCCTTAAACACCCTCCCTCATGTATAGCCCCATACCCGCACGTGGAGAATCAAACAAACCAAACAGAGCCCTCTATGGCCTTTCAAATCAACAAATGAGGAATAAATTCTTGAGAGAGGTGGTTGAACCAAGACCTCTTGCCAAATGAAGCTCTGATACCATGTTAAACAATCAACTCTTCTAAAAGCTCAAGCTTGTAGGATTTGGGTTTAATATGAATATCATGCCTTTAACACTATGATTGTCTTTTTCCAATAGTATTTATGAGGACCTAGAAATCTAGTCAAAGTTGTTAGTTTCAAGTTCAATTACTAGATTGTAGTTCGAAAAGAAGTTAAGTCCACAAAAACATCTATTGAAGAAACGAAATTGAGATTGAAGAAAACAAAACTGAGCTAAAATTTTTATTAATTTTTGAATGAATATATACAACCTATATAACACACTATATATACACATATTTTGTACATTGAAAAATGAAGTTCCCATAACCAATTCCCTAAATTTTGGGATTTGATTATTCACTTCCCCTAGTTGACTATTCACTTCCCATAGCTAATTATAGAATCAGATTATTGACCTTGATTCTTTCTTAAAATATCTTATTTACATAATTTCCTACACTCCCCCTCAAGCTAGTGAATATATATCTTCCATTCCAACTTGCTAATATTTTTATGAAACACATTATTGCACAACCCTTTTGTTAGCACATCTTCTAATTGATGTCTATAGGAACATATAGAGTAAAATTAACCTTAACTAACTTTTCTTTGATGAAGTGTCTGTCTATCTCTATGTGTTTTGTTCGGTCGAGTTGCACTAGATTATGAGTAATGTTGATTGTTGATTTATTATCTGTCTGATTTCATGGAAACACTCCATTGAACCTTCAAATCTTCGAAAGATCTTGACCCTGGCAATTCATCGCCTGCTTTGCCATAACTCACAAACTCTGCCTACACCTTGACCATTACCACATTTTGCTTCTTACTCCTCCAAGATACTAGATTTCCCCTAAGAAAGGTACAATAGCCTGTAGTTGGCCATCTGTCTAATGGAGACCCTACAAAATCTACATCGGTGTATATTGCCAAAGCAATATCTAATGTTTTCTTCAATAAGATTTCATTTCCTAGATGTGCCTTTAAGTAATGGAGGACTCGATAGGTTGTGCGGTGATGAATTTCTCTCGGATCATGCATAAGATTGATTACCTCCATGAATAAAGGCTATGTCTAGCTTAGTATGTGCAAGATAAATGAGTCTCCCAACAAGTCGTTGATACATCTTTTTGGTCCACTTTCTTCTCTCTTAGTGCTTAAATGATCTATGATTTTGTTCGATAGAGTGCAAGCGGTTTACTAGCCATCATACTGTTCCTAAGAAGATCAATAACATATTGTTGAAAAATGAAAATGCCTTGCTTGGACCGAGCCACCTCAATTCTAAGGAAATACTTTAGTTTTCTTAAATCTTTTATTTCAAACTCCTTGGCTAGGCACTGCTTCAAGGTATTTTTCTTTTTCTCATCATTCTCTATCACAATAATATCATCCACATACACAATTAATGCTGTCACTCCCCTTGAAATTGAATGTTTTATGAAAAGTGTATGATCTCCTTGCCTTTGTTTGTAACCTTTAGCTATCATAACCTTGGCAAACCTTCCAAACCAAGCACATGGAGACTATTTTAACCCATATAGTGCCTTTTTTAACCGACAAACCTTGTTTCCATTACCTCCACTAAACCTTGGTGGAATACTCATGTAAATCTCTTCTAACTCACCATGAAGGAAATCATTTTTTACATCATATTGTTGCAATTCCCAATCAAAATTAATAGCCAAGGATAGTAAAGTCTTGTTGTATTCATCTTTGCCTTTGGAGCAAATGTTTCCATAGTCGCTCCTTATGCGCGACTATACCCTTTTTACTTGACCAACTGGTATTATACCATTCTGAGGCCATCACCTTTAAATTTTATTGCAAACACCCACTTGTAGCCGCGGTTTCTTACCACTAGGTAGATCAACCAATTCCCAAGTTTCATTCTTTGTAATGCATCCATTTCAACCTCCGTAGCAAGTCTTCTCTCTTTGGTAATGCTAGGCAGTGAGTTAGGGAATAGGAATAGTGCTTAAAGTTGAAAGAAAGCTTTTATGATTTAAGGAAAATCTTTGGAAAGACACAAAGTGAGATAATGGATATAGTGGCCTTTTTGTGCATTCACGTGTTCCTTTTCTCCAAAGCTATAAAGTAGAACATGATCCAAGAATAGGGTTGAGTTCTGTTCAGAATCGTTACCTCCTTTCCAAGACTCGGTTCGATGAAGCCCATTCTTGCCTCTTTTCCATGGGGTCCGCTACTCATATACACCTAATCAAACCAAAACTAATCAAAAGGAATTTGGCGTCTTCTTCCTTTTCCTCTCTGAGCTCTTGGTTCGTGAAATTAGATTAGTTCCAAAGAAATTAGTAACAATGAAGTGGTTTCTTTTGATTTGAATTACTCAGATGAGGGGATTATTTCTAGTGGTGGTATGGTTGACTCCTCATTTTCAAGTATAAATAACTCCCCTTGAAGACAAGGAGTGGAGAAGTATGGCTTATTTTCAACAAAGGTAACATCGAATTTGAAACATAAAAGTTTCCTAATGGTGAGTTGATAACATCTATATCCCTTTTTGAGTAGATGAACCCCACAAAAATGCACTTAAGAACTCTAGGATCTAGTGCACCTCGATTATTATTGTGAAATGGACAAAGGATGTGCACCCAAAAACTCAAGGAGCAAGGATGAAGGAGGATCGAATGTCGGGATAGAATTGAACAGGTTTCTAATTGGTTTGAACCCAAAATGAAGGAATCCTGTTTATGACATATGTTGATGTGAGTACAACCTCTCCCTAAATGATTTGGTACATTTGTTAAATGATAAGGCTCAAGTACACTAAAAATACGACAGTTTTCCTCTCAGCCACCCCATATTTTAGGGAGTGGTATTCTGAATGGTCATTATGATTCCTTCCTTTTAGGAAACCATTGAGAAAAATTTGATTGAAATATTAATCAAGAACATTGTACGGCGAATTTTCTTGATTTTTGTATCAAATTGATTTGAACCATTTTACAAAAAATTAGGAAAATATGACTCACATCAGATTTATTTTTTAGCAAATAGATCCAAGAAACTCTTGGCCACAATCATCAATAAATGCCACAAACCACCTGTTTTGAGATATTTGGAATGGTGGATGGTCCCCCAGTATCCTTGTGTGATTAGAAGAAAGGAGAAGAATATCTTTTATTACTAATAGGGAAGGATACCACGATATCATTTTGCATAGTGCAAATGTTACCCAATGAGTTGAATATCTAGTCCTTGAACAAGGTAGGAAACGTAATTTTAATGTGAAAAAAGCACGTGACCTATTTGATAAGTACCCAGAAAACACTCATCATATACTCATAATTTATCATGTTTTTGGGTCATTTCATACATTAATAAGTGCGTTTTTCGATGTATATTTGATACTTGGCTTCTTGTGCGCCCGGTAGCGACAGGCGTTTGGAGGCTATGTGGAGGCTTGAGGAGTAGATTGGAGCCCGGACCTAGCGTCGCGGGCTTTGGGGTTGGAAATGACTCGGTGGCCCAACGTCGCGGCGTTTGCGGCTGTCACGATGTCGCGGGACTTTTCAACGAGAATTTCAAATAGAGGGGAAGAAAAAGAAGGAAAGAAAGGGAAGAAGGAGGAAGGATGAGATGGAGAAAATGACACAGCGTGATTCGAGAGATTGTGTGATTCCCTATATTTGTATTTTCTTTCTCAAACTCCTACTGATTAAAAACTCAATGATTGTAATGAACAACATCATGTTTTAGTTTTATTTCTAGGTTTTTTGCTGTACCCTTGCTACATTCATATGGATTAGTTATTAATTCAGTTTCATTCAGTATATTCATGGATCTTATGTAGACTTGCTCTATTTTCCATGATTAATTTACATGGTGATGTTTGGACATTAGCATGCTCTTGCCTGGAATTTGAGATCAAGAGATAAAGAGTCCTGGAGATTCGAGTAGAGTGACACTTGGTAAACTGGAGAGTAGAGATCTCCCGGTTACAAGTGTGGCGATTAGGGTTTAATCATTCAAGAATTTTGGAGTTTAAGGTTGATGCAAAGATGCAATAAACCCTACTAGAGAGATAGGCGAATATACCTCGAGAGAGGATATCTCGTAGGCTTGATCAGCACCGCTGTGAATTTGTTAATGCTTGAATGATCGAATTCTATCTAGATTATAATCCATTGAGTGTGTTAGGGGGAGGCAAAACCTAGTCCCCATTAATTGAATTAACAATTTGTTAAGGATCAGCTTTTTGTTATATTAATCATAAATCACTCGAGTTTGAGATCCAGATAATAATCTAGAGCCAACCGCCGGTATTAACCACACTTCTCCTTATTAGGAGCGACACTTGACAAGCCACTACCTCACGTAAACTCGTGCATATGCTTGTGATTGCGAGACCTCGTTCCTGGGAATTTACACAACCTATACGGAGCAGTCGAATTTTAAGCGCCAGATTCTTGCGAGGAAGTTTTGTGTTGATTTTGACAATAGTGCAATTAGATATTACTCTTAGATTTGTTTTCTTTATTTACTTGGTTATTTTTGTTACACAAGTGGCATAGCTTGGTCTTTGTTGTTTATGTGTGATTTGGGTCGAGGTTGGCGTGTGTGCATGCAAAGGCAGTCAGGTGGTACTCTCGTTCGATCACAGGCGGAGAGACCTTTCAAGCCAATTACGAGAGCAGAGAGCACACCGGAGAAATCTGGTCATGCGAGACCCCGGGGAAGGAAAGATGGGGCCAAGAGCAGAAAGCAGTCGCAAGGGGACGGGAATGGGAATAATGGTAGGCATTATGCCCACTAGGTCGTTTAACATATGGCAGGGGATGATCCTTTTATCTTTTGCTAGAAGAGTTTGCCTTACCACCTCACCGGTTCATTGAATCTAAGCGAAGACCACCCATTCAAGCAAAAACCGAGCTCAAAATTGTAACTATGTAGATACTTGAGGACATCCGAGTTCCACGAGAACATAAGTGATAATCGAACACGCATTTGACAAACTTCATTTGAAGTATGCGATACGGTCGGAAGATAAAATGGAGTAACAAAGAAGCACTTAGATTGAGATTGTTCCAGCTCTCCTTTGGGTGATAGAGCTAAACATTGGTTGATGAGCCAACCACCAAATTCCATTACCTCATGGAATGATTTGGTACAGAAATTCCTAACCAAGTTTTTCCCACCCTCAAAGATTGCATAGTTGGTGCAATAGATTAACACTTTTAGACAGTTGGAGGGGGAGAACTTAGCTAAAGCACAGGAGAGATTTCATGGCTGGTAGGAGGTGTCCACATCACGAATGACTAGATGGATGCAAGTCCATACAGCACACAACCGTCACGCAGTGATTACACCATAACAGGTTATAGATACCTCGGTAGGGAGTGCTTTCGATGAAGAAGAATACAAATGTCGTATGGAATCTAGAGGATATGGCTACTAATGGTAACCAATATGGCCTAGGGATAGGCGTCGAGGAAGGTAGTGGGAGGTGCGGACCACAGAGATCACTATTAAATTTGGTAAATCATGCCATTGCAACTCACCAAAGCGGCTACAAGAGAGCGACAGTGCGGTAAATGCTATTCGAGGGTAACCACTTGCAGGAGATATGTGAATCGTGTGGAGGACAGCACGGTACTCTGAGGAATGCCGGTGGTCAGGATGACGAGTGGGTAGGCACAATATGTGTCGAGATTTAATCAACCACAACAACAAGGTCAGTATGGGCCTAACACCTATCAGGATCAGAACTAGAGACAAGGTTGGTGGAATAATCAGAACAGTCAAAACTATTCATGGAGGAATAATCAAAATAGTATGCCACCACCCCAAGTGAGCAAACCGCCATTAGAGAAAAAAGTGGATTTGGAAGAAGCACTAGCTCAAATGCTTACTTCCCATACAACCTTTATGAATGAAACGAAGGAGAATATGCAGAATCGGTCAGCTGATTGAATAACCAAGCGACAGTTGAAACTTGGGTGGCCAGGCTAAATGGCCACTCTGATGAGGCAACAGGTTCTTCTTGAAATTCGAGAGATAAACCAGAGAGGTGAAGGTAAAGAACATGTTAAGGCTATCAACTTAGAGAATTGGTAGAGGAACTAGCTACTGCCGGGACAACCACCGGTAGTAAGAAGTGGAAACTGAGGTGGTAGACAGTTCGACTGAAAGATCGGGTCACAAAGGTAGCAACCCCAAGAGAAGAAGTCAGTAGAGAGATTAGATGAAAGGGAAGAGACTAAGAAACATGCAGTTACAAATGAACCCTCCACACCAATCCTTTATCCTTAGCATTTGAAGAATAATAAATTGGATAAACAGTACAAATTCTAGGAAGTGTTTAGAAGCGCATATCAACATTCCGTTTGTAGATGCATTAGAACATATGCCCAACTATGTCAAATTTATGAAAGATATACTGTCAAAGAAAAGAAGGTTATCAGATTTTGAGACAGTGAACCTTACTGAGGAATACAGTGCTATACTTCAGAGGAAATTACCACAGAAGCTGAAGGGCCTGTGGCTCCACAATCAATGAGATAGGAACTTCGATCTTTGAGAGAGCCCTATGCGACTTGGGAGCTAGTATTAACCTTATGCCTTTATCTATTTTTAGGCAGTGCAGGGTTAGGTGAAACCAAGACCCTAACTATCACTCTTGCAGTGGCGGATAGATCCCATTAAAACATCCTCGGGAGTGATAGAAGATGTCTTTAGTAAAGGAGTAGATAAGTTTATCTTCGGTGATTTCATAGTGTTAGATATGGAGGAAGATAAGGATATACCCATTATCTGGGTAGACCATTTTCTAGCAAGCGTGGGGCTATGATTGGTGTGCATAAGGAGAATTGAAGTGTAGTGCAAGATAATGAGGAATTCGAGTTCGGTGTATTCAATGTTGTGCGGCATCCGGCGAAGAGAAGCGTGCATGTTTTATGATAGAGCGAGTAGAGGCTATAGTCTGGCAAGTGGTTTGGTGACCCTTTGCGGACTAGCCTTGTGTGAACGATAAGGAGGAAGCCCCAGGTGAAGAGGCCGAAGAGTATGTGAAATGGATGGACTCCTTCAGCGGAGTGAAGAAAATATTATGAGGCGTTGGGAAGAGACATAGGGCGTTAATGCCTTTGATTGAGCGACCACCACAGTTGGAGCAAAAGCCACTACCTAGTAAACGAGGTATGCTTAGCTAGGGAATTCTCAGCCTTACCGGTAATCATATCAGGCATCTTTGACAGCGGTGGAAGAAGAAGCTTTTGAGGTAGCGAGTCACAAAGTCTGCATTCGAATGGTCTCTGGCCCAGATTTGAAGGGGATCCCAGCCCCTCCATGTGTATGCATCAAATCTTATTAGAGGATGGGCTGGAAACCTTGAGTGGAGGCTCGAGAGAAGGCTCGGCAAACCTGATGAAGGAAGTGGTAAGAAAAGCGGTAAAAGTGGTTAGATGGGGTAGTCCTACCTTATTCGAGATAGTTCATTAGGTAAGCCGATCTGAGGTTGTTAAAAAAATGAGGGACTACAGTGATAAGGACAGAGAATAACGTACTGCTCCCTTCTCGAAACGATTACAGGGTGGAGAATGCATAGACTACAGAAAATTGGACAAAAGCAACTAGAAAGATCATTTCCCATAATTTTAAGGATCGGATGCTAGATAGGCTGGTTGGGCATGAGTATTACTATTTCTTGTTGGGTATTCAGGCTATAATCGGATCACTATATCACGAGGACTAAGAAAGCGACGCATTCACGTGCAGTATAGATACGTTTGCATTTAGGCGAATGCCCTTTAGGATATGTAATGCCTTTAGGCACTTTTAAGTGTTGCATGATGGCTATATTCTGAAACATGGTCGAAAACAATTGGAAGTATTCATGGATGATTTCTCTATGTTAGGGAAGTCTTTTGACAATTGTCTTAAGAACCTGAGATAGGCACTAATAAGATGTGAGGAAACTAACCTTGTGCTGAAGTGGAAAAAGTGCCACTTCATGGTGAAGAAAGGCGTTAATATTAGGATTTTGAATCTCATAAAAGGAATCGAGGTAGATAAAGCCAAGGTGAAACAATAGAAGCTACCTCCCCATCTTCGAGTGAAAGGAATAAGGAGCTTTACGGGTCACACGAGTTCTACGGGGAGATTCATAAGGATTTTCCAAAAGATAGCCAAAACCCTTGTCAAATCTGCTTGTTCGAGAGCCTTTGGGTTGATGATTAGTGTCTGGCGTTCTTGTTTCTAAAGAGAAATTAGTGTCGGCACCTATTGTAGTAACCGCCGGCGGGATCTTCCTTTTGAACTAATGTGTGATGCGACTACGCAATAGAGGCGTCTTGGAATCGAGAAGGAAAAGGACATTCCAGGTTATCTATTATGCGAGTCGGACTTTGAATGATGTGCAACTAAACTATGCAACAACTGAAAAAGAGTTGTTGGCAATTGTGTTTGCGTTTGACAAGTTCCGACTGTACTTGATTGGTAACAAGGTAATATTGCACCGCAAACCATTGACCCAATAAAGTACTTGATGACTAAGAAGGGCCCAGCGGCAAGGGGCGATAAGGTGGGTGTTACTACTGCAAGAGTTTGATCTGTAAATTAAAGATAAGAAAGGGAATGAAAATCTAGTAGCCGACCATCTTTCACAATTGGAAGGGTCGAGTAAAGAAATTCATATGAATGATGATTTTCCCGATGAACAACTCTTAGTGATTGAAGACATAAATCCAGTACCTTGGTTCGCCGATTATGTGACCTACTTAGTGGCAAGAGTGCTCCCACTAGAGTTCAGTTATTAGCAGAAGAAGAGATTTTTCACATAGTTGAAGCATTGCTACTAGGAGGAGCCTATTTTGTATAAGCATTGTGCCGATCAGGTGATAAGAAGATGCGTCCTAGAAGAGGAAATGGAAAGTATATTAAATCAGCATACACTCCTAGCATGTGGGGGGCACATTAGGAGGCATAGGACAGCTGCAAAGGTACTTCAATCGGGATTCTATTAGCCCACCCTGTTCAAGGATGCTCACCAATTTGTGTCTACCTGTGATAAATGCCAAAGAATGGGGAGCATATCAAAACGAGATGAGCCGCCCTTGCAAACCATTTTAGAGGTAGAGCTGTTTGATATTTAGGGAATGGATTTTATGGGCCCCCTTCGTCGACCGACAATCGATACATTCTCTAGCGATGGGCTACGTTTGAAATGGGTGGAGGCCATACCTGCGAGCTAATGATTCAGTGGTAGCAAAGTTCCTTAGCAGTCCATATATTCAGATTCGGAGCCACGTGCGTTGATTACGAGATAGATGAACACACTTTACAGCAAGTTTGTAGACAACGTGCAGGAAAATATGGTGTTGTCGTACCATCCTTCTTACCACTCCGCGACTAATGACGGCAGAGGTGTCAAATAGAAATAAAATCTATCTTGGAAAGCGATTGATAACGAAGAAAGGCTGGCGAAAAGATAGATGATGTGCACTCTTGACCTATAGAACAACATTCACAGACTGCTAAGGATGTCACCATTCGAACTTGTGTTTGGGCAAACGCTGCCTGCTTGCCCGTGGAATTCGAGCATAGAGCATCTTGGAGCCTTTCGGAAATTTGAATATGGACCCAGTAAGGTGGCGGGTGAAGCTTGCGATACCGTAGCTCAGTGAATTAGAAGAGTTTCGCAATGAGGCTTACAAAAAGGCTAAGATCTATTAAGAAAAGGCGAAAGCCTGGCATGATAAACATATTGTAAGGAAAGAGTCTAAGCCGGGTCAACGAGTCCCTTTATTTAACTCATGACTCAAGCTCTTCCCAGGGAAATTAAAGTCTAGGTGGTCGGGACCATTTACTGTGACTCAAGTTTTTCCATACGGAGGGGTGGAAATCATGCACCCAGAGAAGGAGAGCTTTAAAGTCAACGAGCAACGATTTAAGCCATACTTTGGAGGTGACTTTCATGCAAGCAAACGGGCTATCAATACGAGAGCACAGGAATAGTGCGATGAAGGAATTCAAAGCGATCCTGCATGATCTAGGGGACATTGAGATTCAAGAAAGTCGAGCTAACGACATTAAAAAAACGCTACTTGGGAGGCAACCCAAGCATTTTGAAAATTTTCATTCATTAGTGTAGTTTTGAATATTTTTTATTATTTTAGAAATGTCAATTTTCTCGGAGACCGTAAGCCTAATCTAATCGCATTGTGTGTTGTTGTGTTTTCAGGCTCCAAGATCGAAGCTGTGACAAAGAGATAGCTCGAGAAATTTGCTTCGGGGTTAGACAAGGATCGGAACCTCAATAGAGGAGTGCACCTTAACCTAAAAATTTCTTTATCAAAAATATGAATTCATACTCTCTGTAACGTCGCGACGTTGGATTGCAACGTTGCGACGTTGAAGGGTGAAGCGATTCTGCGTAATGTCGCGACGTTGGATCCCAATGTCACGACTTTGGAAAAAATGATTTTGAGCACTTCTTAGGAACGTCGCGACGTTGGATCCCGAACATTGCGACATTGGAATTTCCACTCTCTAGAACATAGTGACGTTGGATCTCAATGTCGTGATATTGGAATCGTGACTCTTGGGAATGTCATGACGTTGGCGAAGCGTTGACCCTTGTTTTAAAAACAAAATGCCATTATTTGGTGCAGAACCTAAAAAACCCTAACTCTCTCTAGATGATTTTGCAATTTCATATGTCAAGCCTATCCCAAGGTCTTCCCAAGTGGTTTGTGAGCATCAAGGAGAGCTAAGAACCACTTTTAATCCTAAAAAATCTAGGGTTCTTCTATCGGTCATAAAAAATCTGGGTAAAAGAGCATTTTTTCAATTTTTGGTGAGTTCAGGTAAAACACCGGTTCTTTGTACTTCCTTTCGATTTCTTTTAGCTAAGAAGAAAGGTGAGGTGAGAGGATTTTGAGGTGGTAGAAGCCTTAGTTTTTAGCCAAGAACACTATCTCGCATAGCGCACACTCATGTTTGATTTTGGCCTAAGTGAGATTTGTGTGATTTCATTTGCTATTTTGTGAGTTTCATCACACTAGGTGTTTAGAGACCAGGATTGAGTTTGTTGGAATCCTAGAATATCATCCGCCCCTACCTCCTTTGAGTGCCCAATATCGAAAAAGCGAGAAATTAAGCTCGGCAGAAGAGCGATTGAAGAGCTCGTCGTGATTACGATCATGAGAAGTTTATCCAATGCGAGTCTGTGAGAGAAATACGGCCTAATCTCAAGAACCAATCCTTCATCCAAGGAGAAGGGATTTCACCATGATTTCTTCATAAAACGCTATTGCAAATAAGGGATGGAGGGCGGCACACTGACCAAATTTGTTGCCGTAATGGTGGTACGAGAATTCTATGCCAATTTAGCCACCCATGTGCTGAAAAGGGTCTGGGTGCGCGGGGTTTTGGTAGACTTCAATACGAAGTCTATCAATAAATACTATAACCTTGAGCCGAGTTAACTTCGAAGCCTATGATAGGCTCCACGAGCCCCAGTATCCGTTTCTTAAGGATGTTGACCCAGCCGGACAAGGTAGATAGGCTGAACAATGAAGGGCACACGATTGCACTTCTAATCTCTTACCCCAAATTATGTCATAGTTTTCTAGCATGTTTAGGGTATAAAAGTAAAAGGTATATTTTTAGGAATAAAATAAAGATAAAAATAAAATAAGCAGAAACCGGAATTAATACAAAGTCGAGGTAAATTAATAATTTACCAATTCGGGACCCAAAGGGTCATAATTTAATAAGTTCATATGCCAAAGTAGGAATATAGTGTGACACCCCTATCACAGGGGTCCGTTGACAACACATGTCGACCCTCGAATCACTAGTGGATGTTGAGTGGCTTGAGCACTACACCATCGTGTCCCCTTTTTTTCCAGGGACCCATGATTTAACGAAACTCGGAAAGAGTCTCAGCATGCGAGGAGCTCTGCCCAAAGCCACAACCTATACAATTACACATGACAACATGGCCCAATATTATACAGCAGCCTTAGGGTCCACATAGGAGTAAAATGGCCACGTAGGGCCCATTTATCCATACTCGAAACATATAAGCACATATTTATAAAATCCTATAGTCCATAGAGTTTAAATTCATCACTCTTATACAAATAAATACAACCATATATATTTACAAAATATATATCAAAGCCACAATCAGTTTTTCTTCATATGTGCGGTCGGAGAATGCGGGTGATCGTCTACACGACTGTCTTACACGAAAGGGGGTCCCACGACAGGGTGGCTTAAGCCGATGGTGATAATCTCCCTACGAGGCTACTCCCCACCTAAAGTACACACATGCAATGAGTGCATAATCAAACACACATCCAAGTGCAACATACACATGTCTACAGATATGCACATGCCGTGAAGGAGACTCGACTCACCATGCCCCATGTATCGAGCTCTCGCCCGGCTCCGTCACTGATATATCATTGAGTAATATATCCCAGAGTCAGGCTGGAGTCTACGCTTAACATCGCCAAGCGTGACAGCTGTCTTTGGTATTACCAATGACCCAGTATCGGGCCCTCCAGAGCTCTATTACCCAAATCCGTGTCAATGGGCAACAAATCCCAAATCGATCCGACTCTATCCGCAACCAAGTATGTGATAAACATGACCGTGTCTTCTTTGGGCAACATAACTTTCGGATGATCTGCGAGTCTCTTATTTTTTACACCATGGCGGCTATGATATGGTGGGTCTCTTACACCCATCGCTACCCGAGTTCTCATACGACTCCCTCGAACATGCATTTTCCACTGAATGAAAACCATTTCCAAAAGGTATTTGTTTTGCTCACGTGGACAACCCTCCGATATAAATAATGGACAGACTCCGATAATCTATTTGTGGACAACCCTCGTGTATATCAATTGAAATGGACTCAGGCGATTGATATTATAAGACCCAACCCTCCGATGCTCGATTGGGCGGAACTCAGACGATTGAGTATTATATGTAGACTGACCCTCCGATGTATATCAATTGGGTAGACTCCGATAAATAATATTGTTAGTCAACCCTCCGAAATGATTCTCTTAAGAAACCACCTCATGCACTCACTCCTATTGTTCTAGGGTGCCCCAGTGCATATGGAATGCAATGAGCCATTTCCATTTCCTTAACCCGTGCGACTCATTTGGATGTTTAATAATGTAGGGCCGCTAACTAACACCATGCGCGTTAATTTGATCCACAACACGTGTACTCAGGCAACACACCATGAACACTTAACACGATTAATAGATCTCAACTATACTCACACCCAATGTTATGCGATGTTTCGTTACATGTACAATGCAATTATGCCATTTTCTATTCATACCATGCTACATATATAATGAAAGGAACTATATGTGCATACATGCTCATGCATATTTATCCGCCGCATCACATTTTTACATTCAAAATTAAGGTTCATACAGTTCAAATCAAACATACCAATTCAAGCGCCCATGGACATCACAAGTCACTACCACGGGTAATGACACACATCGATCCCTAAGCTAG
This sequence comes from Tetrastigma voinierianum, assembly GCA_016808115.1. NCBI lineage: Eukaryota > Viridiplantae > Streptophyta > Magnoliopsida > Vitales > Vitaceae > Tetrastigma > Tetrastigma voinierianum. Next base: position 43,127 of record JAEQBH010008815.1, read on the forward strand.
TGGTGACCTGATTTGTCACGACTAGCCTCCCGGCGAGCCACGTAATGGCCTCGATCATGTCTGACTATGTGTCATTTATTTGTCTATAGCCAACCCTGAACCACTCAATCATATTTATTCATTTTCTAGTAATAACACACAAAATGAAGCCCCAAATCTCGGGCCATATATATAAACGGGGCACCTCTTGGTCCCTTCCACGGTTTATCACCCCGAATATTGTGATACCAGGCACGCCTGAAACCCGAAGACATCAGTCAGGATCAAAACCAAACTTTAATACAATCCGAGACTGCACGAAAATAGTCTACGAAGAATACATCATGATGTCTAAGCAGTCTCGAAAAATTCAACCGAACGGCAGTCGAAATTAAATGGTGTCATGAATCGAAAATTCATAAATTCCTACACTTAGTCGAATTTGAGGACTGAAATTTGACCTTTCCGACCTCTAAGCCAATTCAAACCATTAAATAGCCTTTAGGCTAGAATAACACAAGTAGGAAAATTCCCTACCTCGTGGAGTTTGTGAAACTCGAATTTTGGTACCCGCGTAGCCCTCGGCTGCATGGATCACCTTTGCCTTCAGCCACGACGAAAACCTAATTAGATTCCGTGAATCTTAGAGAGAGAAGAAAAGGAAAAATAAAATAAATCCCACTCTCTCCAACGCTCTCTCCTCCCAGCGCCCTCTTGCACGATTTTTTTTCATTTTATTATTATTATTATATTATTAATTATTATTATATACCTATTATTATCATTTTGAATACATGGTTCATATTGCTTCATTCGGGTCAGTTTTGCCAGAAAAATTTATTTCTTTTAGTTCACTTTATTTTAAATGAACTTGGCAAGCATTTCGACTTAGAGATTTTCGTAAAAATCTAGGTATTTGAGAGAATCACTTGACGACTTACCACCCGAGAGAAAATCGTAAAATATTCAGATTGTCTCGAATTTGTGAAACTTATACCGTGCTAGATTTGGCGAGGAGCAATTGCAGCGCGATCCGTTTCATCATCCAAGATCTAGAAAAATTCCGTTTTTCAACTGAAATTACCGTTTTACCCTTTTTCAGAAAAATTAAATTCTTCTCGGGTTTTACAATATGTATAAGTTAAAGTAAGAATAATATAGAAATGGAGGGACCTAAATGCAAAAATGGGAAAGAAAGCAAAAAAATGAGTAAGCTAAACATAGCCTTAACTCTAAAGGAGGATAAGATCGAAAAGGCGAAAAATATCTCATTTGGTCTTGGGAGAAGAAACGGGGATAAGATCAAAGGGTCTCATTTTAGGATGAAAAGTAGAGAGGAAGAAGGAGAGAGAAGAAGAAGAGAAGAGAAGAAGGGAAGAAAGAAGGAGAAAATAAGATCAAAGGTATGAGTAGTGTTTTTGTATGGAACTTGAGTATGAGTATTTATGCAGTTGTAAGTATAGATACATGGTTTTGGAACCCCTCTATTTGTGTATGGGTTGGGTTTGGAAACTCCAAACTCATTTCTTGTGGGAGTTGAGTTGAGAAGAACTCTAGAACTCTATATACTTTGTGCTTTGGGTTGGTTTGTAGTTGATTTGGGGTTATATGGAAACTAAGTATGGTTTCCCCAAATGTTTGAGACTTGGGAAACTCATCTAACCCATTAATTGTGTAGGGTTTTCTCCTACTCGGGTTCCTTTTCATTTAAGGGTTGTGGGGTGGTGTTTTGCCCCAAGGGAAATGTCTAGTTGCAATTTGAACCAAGGGAAATTAGCCTCTTTTCTTTATCGTACGCAATATCCGGACTTTAGGACTACTTTTTGGGTGAGAAAGAAAGGGGATTTGGTAGTTAGTCCTTTTGGTAAATTATAGCCACATCAGTGAACTTGATGTTAGGCTTTTGAATTTCTCAATTCGGACCTCTGTAGACCAAGTTATGGTCCATTTACCCTGAACAGTCTAATTGGTCAGGTCAGCTCGGCCCGAGGTGGGGTCGGCTCGGCGGTCGAGTCGGCTCGGCGGGACCAGTCGAAGCAGGTGGGTTTGATACCCCTATGAGACCTCCAACTTTGGAAGGTCATAACTTCTTCTTCGAACTCTGTTTCGGTTGTTCTTGGACTCTATGGAAAGCCCATTGAGTCAAGATTCCAGCCATGTGCTTGTGGAGGGCAGTGGGTGCTAGAGCTGGCTGGCAAGGGCAAGTTGGTTAGGGCATGTCGGGTAGGTTGGCTAGGAGTAGGGCAGCTACTCATGTGGACAACAACTTCGGAAGGTCATAACTTCTTAGATCGAACTCTATTTGGTGTTATTAGACTCTATGGAAGGCCCATTGAGGTCAGAATCTATCCGCCTGTAACTGTTAGAAATTGGAACTCATATTAAGTCCAGAAATCACTAAAAATAGTAGGCCCTGTTGGTAACCATAGTTATTTGTGCATATAATGAGATATGAAAAATGCAAATATTAGAATAAATGATTGTAAATATCACATATGATTCTTGAATGACCATAATTGTTGAGAATATGATATATGTCTTGAACATAAAAAAAATACACATGGATTGTTTGCTTAGAACCTGGTAAAGGGATAGATAGGCATGCCTATAGGGATACAGTTGCTGCAACATACAGTTTATAGATATCGAGGCCCCATTTGGGTCGATGACATAGATCCCGTTTGGATCATTATAGCGTCCCCGTTTGGGTCATACAGATAGAATCCTTTGTCTCGTCACCGGTGATAGTACCTTCGAATTTTTATACAGGTTCTTTCAGTATCCACTTCTAAGGTTTTGCGGCGTGAAACATAAAAATGAACAAGTATATGTAAAGCATATGATATGATATGAAGCATAACCTTTGCTATGTGATGATAGTATACGATTACAAGAACAAGAGAGTAAAGTAAAATATGACATGAAAAGTATATGAAATATGATAGAATGAAACATATTATGAAAAAGTAGATATGAGAAATGGATAAATATATGTAAATGTTATATTTTCCATAAGTATATTCATGTGTATAGAAGTGTGATGATCCGTGCTACGGGTCGTCCATATGTATTTATTCCCACTAAGCGTAAAGCTTAGCACGGGTGTTTTCATATGTGTAGGTACAGAATAGGAAACCAGAGGACAAGGCTAGTCACATCGCGATTCAAGGCCACACATCACTAAGTGCCTTTGGAAGACTTTTGGTATATTTGTATATGTAATTTTTAACATTTTTTGTAAATAATGTAAATATTGTTAATGTTGAACACTTCCATATATGGAGCTTGTATATATTTTGTAATCCGATGCTACAGAATATAATACAAGTTAAATGTTTAGCATTATATGAATGAACAAGCTTAAAGTTTATAAGTGAACAGAATATATATATATATATATATATATATATATATATACTTTATATATATATATATATATATATATATATATATATATATATATATATACTCTTTGCTCTTTATATATGAGCACAGCCGCTCAGCGAGTGCTAGGGTTGGGGTGTCACAAGTTGAAATGTGAAGCATCTCGGTTCGATTCGGACCCCGCCCATCGGGTCGAGATTTGGAAGAAGGGCGCTATCTAAGCAGACACTTAGCATTCTTTGAGGTATGGCATCACTTCATCACATATCGTCTCATCAGACTGACCAATGTGTGTGAAGTGATGGCTAAGAGGACCTTACTCAATTTTACCATCATCCAGGACATCACAGTTGATGTCGGCTAGGTTATAGAGGATGCACGATCCTCTGTAACTAAGATATGGAATAATCGTTCGGGCACCTTTCATTTTATGGTCTATGCAAGCAAGCCAGGGTGCCCTTACAGGACAATGAGGCTTAGATACACCCGATCAAGGCGATAATGGTTAAGCAAGACAAACCGGGTGGACCAAGGCCAGAGGAAGTGTATGATTCGGGAAATGAGCCCTCAGATGAGGAAGAGCTTAGGGCATACCAATCTAGGTTTGGGATTCCAGCAGGTGCCTAGGGAGAGGAGGGACAGTCATCCACCCAACCCCCACCCCCACTACCATCCCAGGAGGAGGACCCTGTCAGTCCTTCCACTACACTAGTGGACTAGGTCCATGACCTGACAGCCCGATTCGATGCGTACTGGGATGAGACCCAAGAACACCAGGTCTCCCTCAGCCAGGACATGGACACGCTAAGGGCAGACATGAACATTGTCATGTGCAACCAAGCGGTAATTTTGAGCAACCAACAGTCCATCCAACAATAGCTTACCCAGATCCTCACTTTTCACATGCCGCCTCCACCACCACCGTAGTGATCTGAGTGATCACCAAGGGAGTTCCCTCCACCATCATCTGATATTTTGTTGACATTGAGGACACTGTCAATTTTTGTTTGGGGGGTGTGGGTGATTGGTTTGGTTTTCTTTTTTAGTTTGTTTTCTGTGTTTAGGTTGTTTTAGTTTTTTTTTGTGCGTTTAGGTTAGGTGTCTTTGCTTTTATATAAAGTTTTTATGTGTTTGCGTGTTTTAGGTTGCTTTCGCAGTATAGTGTGTGAGTGGATTCCATGATCGCTAATGGGAGGTCATTTTATTCAAAAATTTTCCAAAATTTTCAAAAATAACGAGTAGAAAGTAAAAAGGGACCCTTAGGTTATGCCATGATCTAGAACAATATGCTAGAAAGGTTAGGGTGACTTAGTTTAGTCAGCTCCTTTGCATTTCAAGAAGCCATTTCCCGAGTAGTTTATCTCACACACGCACCTTTGATCTCCAGGGTATATCAAGGCTCCGGACCTTGCTTACAAGGATTCTACGAGCCTAGAGAATTTCTAACACCTAAGTGATGGGACACCTTTGAAAAAGAGGATTGCTAGCGAGCCCCAATTACAAATTGAAAAAAAAAAAGATCAAAAAAGACATGTGTGGATAGATAAGTAAGAGTGTCGATTGGAATCATGGGCGCGATCAGGGACCTTTCAAAGCCTAATGCCCTGAGTCAACTGGCCGGGAGCCATTGACTTCACTGCCCCTACATGGGACAGAGGATGGATCCTTCCAACAGTGTAGGGCCTCTAGGTTTGGTTGAGTTTTTGGGGTGAAGTTCGAGGGGAACTAAATGCCTTGTGCCTCCCAACCGAGTTGGTGGGAGTCGCAATGGATCCTTCTGAGGGACACTCGGTTGAAACCTATAGGCCTGAGTTTTCTTTCATGCTTAGGTATTACATGAATAAAGGGTGCTTTCTTCATCCTTCCATGGTTAGAATATTTCAAATGGGCGAGTGGACTTCAAGTTTAGGGGTAATGGACCCTAGGTATATGTTGGAGATCATGAAACAACTACACATAGACTTTCGGGGAAAGGTCATTGAAAACTTGGGGTTTGAGTTGCTTGGTCAACCTGACCTTGCTTAGCTAAGTTCCTTAGAAAGTTGCACAACTTTAAGGATCCCCTGATTTTAGAAGATAAAGGCTCGAATTGCAAGTTTGGTTCATTTTTACTCTCCTGTTTGGCATCATGTATATCACACTCATGTCGTAGGCATTTCGGTGTGTCAGTTTTCATGTGTGTTTTGTTATGAGTCTGGTTCTTGCTTAGGGACATGCAAAAGCTGGTTGGGGTGTGATAGGTGCTGAAACACTCATCATATACTCGTCAGTTTATCATGTTTTTGGGTCATTTCATACATTAATAAGTGTGTTTTTCGCTGTATATTTGATACTCGGCTTCTTGTGCATTTCAGGCTAAAACGGCGGCATTTGGAGGTTGTGTGGAGGCTTGAAGAAGTAGATTGGAGAGCCCAGACCTAACGTCATGATGTTGAGGTCAAATAACTAGTAACTAGCAACGCCGCGATGTTCCGAGTCACGCTGTTGCGACTTCGCCGAAGACTTTGTTAGCGAGAATTTCAAATAGAGAAGGAAGAAAAAGGAAGAAAGAGAGGGGGGGGAAGGAAGGATGAGATGGAGAAGGCGACCTGGGCGTGGTCCAGGAGATCGTGTGATTCTAATATTTGTATTTTCTTTCTCAAACTCCTATTGCTTAAACTTCGATGATTGTAATGAACAACATGATGTTTTAGTTTTATTTCTAGAAGTTTTTTGTTGTACCCTTACTACACATTCATATGGATTAGTTATTAATTCATTTTCATTCGATATATTCATGGATCTGGTGTAGACTTGCTCTATTTTCTATGATTAATTTACATGGTGATATTTGGCCAACATTAGCATGCTCTTGCCTGGAATTTGAGATCAAGAGATAAGGATTCCCCGAGATCCGAGTAGAGTGACACTTGATAAACTGGAGAGTAGAGATCTCTCAGTTACAAGTGTGGCGATTAGGGTTTAATCATTCAAGCATTTCAGAGTTTAGGGTTGATGTAGAGATGCAATAAACCCTACAAGCGAGATAGGTGAATATACCTCGAGAGAGGATATCTCGTAGGCTCGATCAACCTGTCAACATGAATTCATTAATGTATTGAGTGTGGCAGGGGGAGGCAAAACCCTAGTTCCCATTAATTGAATTAACAATTTGTTTAGGATCAACTTTTCTTTACATTAATCATAAATCACTCGAGTTTGAGATCCAGATAATAATCTAGAGCCAACACGGTATTCGACACACTTCTCCTTGTGGGAACAACATGACAAACCACTACACTGCATAAAATCGACACATATACTTGCGCTTGAGCCTCGTTTCACAGAATTTTACACAACTATCGGAAGCGTCACTGAAGCTATGATGTAGCCCAATGACGTCTTTATTTGATGAAGAGAAAAGAGTAGACAAAGTAGACTTAACAGTTACGGCTAACTAGATGTACTCAAGTGAGTCCATTGTGCTCCTTGGTAAGTCAATCTTCCTCACAGAACCACGATCTGAAATTAACAAAAGGCATCGAATATAACCGATAACTTAGATCTTAGGTAAGTTTTTGTATTGAAACAATATTAGTGGATAGTTAAGGGTCATGAAGAACATTTTTAAGAGCAGTTTAAGGTAACACAGCCATCTCTATACCAGCTACTATGGTGGTAGTTCCATTCGCAACCTTGATTTTCTTATTGCTTGAATGAGGTAAATAGGTTTTAAATTGGATTTGGATTATAAGATTACGTATGGCCCCGAGTAGCACCCAATCGGATCGAAGCATTCCTAAAACTCATTACTTTCAGACATTTAATCCAAAAAGAAATTAGAGTCTCATGAAAGAGGCAATGAACACATACCCAGAGTTGATGCTTGAGGACTAGAAGGTGGCTGAATATTATGAAGTAAAGATGGGCCGCGCACAACTTGTTCTTCTTCAACAGTTGAAGAGATGGAGTTTGACATGATTGATAAAGATGAAACGTGTGACGTCGAAACCTCAGATAATAAGTTCACGTAAAAAACCGGCAATGAGGCTGAGGATTACCTGACAATGAAGGTTGGAAAGAATAGGCGCCTGAAAGTAGCCTAAGAGATGGTACAGAAAAAATCTGTGTAATGAAATTTACACAAATTTCACAAAATTCCCTCAAAAAACCAGTACAGTAATGGAGGCTACAAAGAGGAATCCCCAGAAACCCTAGGGCTTGAAACTAGGAATAAAGGTTGAAGGATGGTTGAAAATCTAGTACATGATAGAAAAGCGGAGAAGAAGCCCCGGGAAAAAAACTAACCTGAAAGTAAGAATGGTTGAACAAGATTGGGTCTGACAATGAAGGTTTACCTGAAGGAAATTCCCAAAATGAAGGTTGTGTACAACAATGAGAGGAATTTAAGTGTGTCTGACAATGAAATTTGCAAAAAAGATTCCCATCAGTGGCCCCTAGACATAAAAGGCTCTCGAAAAACTAAGGCTACGATACCATGAAAACGGAATGAGATTGAAGAGAACAACTAAAGCAAAAATTTTATTAATTTCTGAATGAATCTTATTACAACCTATATAACTTACACTATATATATATATATATATATATATATATATATATATATATATATATATATATATATATATATATATATATATATATATATATATATATATTTTGTACATTGAAAAGAAAGTTCCCCTAACCAATTCCACTAAATTTTGATTTGATTCTTCCACTTCCCATAGCTAATTCTAGAATCAGATTATTGACCTTGATTATTTTTCACATAATTTCCCGCACCTATATATATGGTTGTATCCAGTCTTGAAGAATCAATGAATGAATGAAGAATTTCCAACAAATACAAATGTCTTTGTGTGATGCAAAGATCCTTATGGTGTGAAGTCTAGGGTTTCTAAGAGTGGTTTCTATAGTTATTTCAATCTCTTTGTGTGATACAAAGAGCCCTTGCTGTGAAGTCTAGGGTTTGTAGGAGTAATTCCTAGAGTTATTTCAATCTCTTTGTGTGATACAAAGAGCCCTTAATGTGAAGCCTGGGGTTTCAAGGAGTGATTCCTAGAGTTATTCAATCATACTTTGTTCTTCTAGGCATTTTCCTTTTGAGGTTGCATCAATTTGGTATCAGAGCGAGGGTGATATCATGGCTACAGATCGAGAATAGGTTTAAAGGCAAGTACTTCAGTTGGAAATGGATCACATATATGGAGTTCAAACAAATTGAATCAAGACCCTTATTAGGATTTCATTACGTTTAACCAGGGTCGAGTTTCCTAAGCTAGGGTTGATGGGCAAAGTGGCAGCCATCTTTAAAAGTTTATCACAAAAGCAAAGAGTTGGCTCAGCCCAAAGACCATAATTTGGCACTCTTTGGAAGATAAAACTAGTTGGGGATCTATATAATGGGTTGGTTGTCATTTTCCAATGGTTGTCATTTTCGAAGGTGTTCATTTTCTATGATTATTTATTTTCATGATATTTATGAGGTCTTAAGTCAAGTCAAAGTTGTTAGTTTCAGGTTCATTTACTAGATGGTAGTTCCAAAAAGTTGAGTCCTTATAAACACACACACACACACACACACGCACACACACACACACATATATATATATATATATATAAGTTTAATATTCAGTCTTGAAGAATCAATGAATGAAGAATTTCAATGACCACAAATGTTTGTGATGCAAAGATCTTTATGGTGTGAAGCTTAAGGTTTTAGGAATTGATTCCTAAAGTTATTTCAATCTTTTGTGTGATCTGAGCCCATGGTGTGAAGCCTAGGGTTTAGGAGTGATTACTAGAGTTTTCAATCATACTTTGTTCTTCTAAGCATTCTCCTTTTGGTGCTGCATCATATTTACACAAGGGACATCTACTAGTGAGGTGTATGCCCTCTTTTCAATTGCTCCGAAAATCTAAAATCTTTCCCAAGCGAAGCTTCCTAAAGCGAAAAAACTTACTTTCTTAGGGATACACAGGTTCCAAGCCATCTTGCTAGGGAAAAGCTCCACCTGATAATCTCAACACATTATATCACGATTTTGTTGAAAAGGCCATCCTTAGATACCTTGAAACTAACTATCATGCACGATACGATTGGACCACTGTGAAAAGTAAGCATTAAAGAAGGGTTGTACACTTGTCAGGTTCCCAATCATTGAGAAGGACCTCGAAAATCTAGGTTCACTCTCTTGCCACCTTAAGATCCAACAATCTACCACCAAGCCTGCTGGGACCAGCTTCATAATGTACAGGTTAGAAAGTAATCTTTAAGGTTGGGCCGCACGATGATCTTCCCAAAGTGGACATGCCTCCCACATATAAAATTGACAAAGCTCCCACCATGCAGTATCTTCGTTTTTATTTGTTTCTAGAGCCCCATGTAAACATCCCATATCTTCTCTAGAAGACCGCCCCCTCGTCCACCTCGTATGAGCTTATGCCCCTGACCTACAAAGAGATTTATCTTCAAAAACAAATATCCAATGCCATTTATTTAACAAAGCCTTGTTGAACATCCCTAGGCTTTTAATGTGCAGACTGCCATTCTCTCTACTAGAGAAAATAGACATCTAATTAACTAAGTGGATCTTCTTCTCTAAGGTCGCACCCAAAGAAATCCCTTTGAATCTTTCAAATATAATTTACCTTTCTTGAAATACGTAGGAGTGACAAATAATACATCGGCGTGTTAGATAGAACACTCTTGATGAGAGTGAGTCTCCCGCCCTTGGAAATGTATTGGTTCCAAAAGGCTAGGTGCTTGCGATACTTTTCTTCAATCCCATCCCAAACCGCTAGAAACTTGTGAGGAGCGCCCAAGGAAAGTCCTAGGTATGAAGAGAGTTTTCACCTTGCAGCCTATTAGGTGTATGAATTAAGTTAGAATTTAAGATGAATTGTGCATATGGTAGCTCTCGATACTAATTTTCACACCTTTATCATTCCTAATCAAGCTAAATTCCCCTCTTGCTTATCATTTTCAAATAAGAAAGGAAATACAAGAAAAATAAGCAAAAATGAAGAAGAATTTTTTATACAGGCTCCATGTCGTGACATCAGGCCCTTTCCTGTTGGAGTGCATCATGCACTGATGTTGGGACATCATCACCATCCATGTCATGACATCACCCCACCTATGAGACACTACTGATTTCAACATGCAGTGTTATCAACTTAACCTAACAAAAGAAGTTTAGAAAATTAAGTATAATTACTAAATGGATTTTATTATGGGAAAAACATGATTTGGAATTGTGCTTAGAAATTGCATGGACTCGAAGGTGACCAATTCTTCGTAGTTTAATTGACTCTATTGTATGAGAGTGCGATGAGCAATAGGATAGCCTAAGAAAAGTTGTCTTAGAAAAGTATCATATTTAACTGCCTAGATGGACTTAGCCGTGAATAGGGGGTTGGAATGAAAATTGAAGTCATGAGAGTGAGAACCTCATGCTCTCTCTTGGACAAAAAACACCAAGTGTATTTTGCTTAATTTTGCACTTAATGAATATGAATCAATATGCATCAATGGAAAATAATCAACCTTAGCATCCTTTCATCGAGTTCTTTCTTTGAAGTAACACATTCTATTAGATGATCATGGCCCAGATCCCCAGTTTGCTTTGTTTTACCTTAGTTTTTATTGTTAATTTTACCTCGAATCATTTTGTCAAACCCAAATGAGTGAATCTCCATTAGCGGGAAGTACTTAGTCTCGTAAAACCCGTTTTCCACAGGGATCAATATTCGATTTTTAAATTGAAAGCCACTCTATTAATAGTGGCGTGCACTTGCGGTATTTTAGGGCAACTATTTTTATACATGCTATAAGCCTAACACAACCTAACTACAAGAAGCACAATCGGCATCCATAATCTCCCTCCTGAGAAAATGACCTCTTTACCAAATTTATCCTTAAACAGAGGAGATTCAAATCACGCAGAATCCATTGAAGTAGCTTGATTCCTCCGAGAATCCTTGTAAAAAATTAAGGTGTCGTCTGTGAACAACATGTGAGAAACTAAGACCCTCTCCTCCCCAGCCCCTGAATCTAAACCACCTGAATAGCTCTATTAATGACTCTTGAGAGGGTCTCTATACAAATAACAAATAAGTAGGGGGACAAAGGGTCCCTTTGCCTCAAACCCCTAGAACTACTAAAGAAAGACATGGGGCTTCCATTATCTATAATCGAAAAAGAGGCTAAAGAGATACACCAGTGCATCCAGTCCCTCCACTTCTTCCCAAAACTCATCTTCTCCATCATTAAAGGGTTGTAATCCTATTCTGATTGGTAGTAAAGCTTTTCGGTTCCAATTTGGACAAGACCTCCCTTCTCCTTGTTCTCCGGGATTGAGTCTCAATTAATTCATCAAAGTTTATTAATTAATTAGGACTTAAATAAGTTGGCATATCATGACTTTAGCCCGCATTAAGCTCAAGTAACATAAGGCCATGAGGAAACCTATAAATATTTCTCTAAGGGTTAGAGCTTCAAAATTTTTCTTTCATCTTTACGAGAGAAAGGGAGAAATCTAAGCCATCCTCATAAAGAAGGGAGAGGGGGAGGGAAAAAGAGAGAGAGGGACAACCACCCTTCTTATGTGCTAATTGTTGGAAAAAAAATGGGTTTGAGCATAATAAATTAGCTATCTTTGAGCTAAAATTAAAATGGGTCCCACAAACTCTTTGTAGTGGGCACACATGGGAATGTGTTCTCCTCCATGAGGAGATGAAGATTATATATTGGAGTTGCTTTCAGAAACCATTAAGGAGTGAATTAAAAATTGCCTCAGATACCACTTGAAAATGGTAACAAAAGCTTTAAGCTTGTGAAAAAAAACATGTCCCACATCGGATGGGAACAAGACTTTTAAAAGTATATACACCTACCTTGTAGTAGGGTTTGGGCCACACAGGGGCACTCTGGTTTTATTGGAAGGGGAGGACCTGCACGTGCGGTTCACCGCGGCCTTACTTAACCCACACTTAGCCTCGCTAGGCACGAATGCGGGTGTGGGTGTGATTTAGCCAAGCCCTATCTTCTCCAGAATCTATTTTAAAAAAAAAAAAAAAGATGTCGTTTGGTCTCTGTCTCTTCAAAAAAGAAGAAGGACTTACCTAGGATCAAGAGTCAAGCTTGATTGGGCCCCTTGAGCTTGAGTGAGATTGTCATATGCAGCTTGAGGACCGCTTTGCCAAAGGGGCATCGCCTAGTCTATGGCAATGAGTCGGCTCGTATCGCCTAGCGCGCCTTAAACACGCTTTTCACAACTATGAAAATATTATTTATTAATTTTTTAATTCTGAAAATTTAAGAAACAAAACTTAGAAAACCATTTTTTTTTAATTTTCACTTTTACATATTACTTTGTAGTGCTTTGTTCTTAAAAGGATTCAATTTTGGTTCTCCCGTATGCCTATCACACCCCTTTACCACTTGAGCCATGCCTCAAGGCTTAGAAAACCAAATTTGAAGAGTAAAGTTTACAACAATGGAAGTTTTTGAAAATTTCCTTATTAAACTAACTCCTAAATGAATAATTTTAGGGAATTTTCAATACAAATAATTTATTATTAAGGGAATTAATAAATATTATATTTTTGTAGGCATAGTGATTAGTACCCAAAAAGTGCTATTTTGAGCCTTATATCATATACTGAGTGCTTTTTGCGAATCATGTCGATAAAACGATTGAAGTGTTCGAGGTTTTCTTAGTATCGCTTATCTTGGTTTAGAGGTTATTTTTGGTTGTTTCTTGGTTTTGCGTACCTTGAGAGTTCAATGTCGAGATATATGCTTAACCACGAAGATTGAACCCATTTATCAGCCTTCAGCCTTGCAAGATCCAATGAAAGAATGAAGGCAAAGTGATGAAAATGGATCTGATGAGGCTTGATAGGCAATGCAGTGAAAGGCGACAATTCCGGGAAATTTCGCTAAGATTACGAAAATTTGGCGGGATTCTGAAAAATTCCAGCGATCATAAGTGAAAATTTCGCAATCCTAAGCGAGAGTGAAATTCCTTAAACTTAAAGTTCGCTATGCCTTGTTCCTGAAATTACACACTTTGGCTATCTCTGCTAAAATTCATTTAGCTAAGCGAGAAATTGCGGGTCTAAGCGAAATTCTGCGATTTCGCTATCTGTCTAATTCGCTCCTAGCGAAATTTTCGCTAACAAGAAATTTTTGCTACCTAAGCGAGGGTGTTACCACTTGTGAAATCACGCACTGTCATACTTTTTATAGTGTGCAATGAGCTTCGTTTGGTGTAATACCTCCTTATTATGTTTTATTGAAATGCTGAACCTTGTATTTTCATACATTAGATTAGCCTATATAAGCGCCCCCCCAATTGTAACCACCTAAGCGATCTTTTGCTTCATTTCCATTTTATGTAAATATCTCTGTAGCTTTCATTTTGATTTTGTTTTCTCTCTTGTCTCTCCTCTTTCTTTCATTTTCTAGGCAACCAAACAACCTGCTTGAGAATGGCAGGCTAGAGATGTAGCTAGCCTCTGGCTTTGAAGAGGAAGGTAGGTAGCTTGGGTTGTAGAGCGGAGTTGCAGGTTGTCTCAAATGTGTTAAATCTTTGAGTGTATTTATGGCCCAAATCTTCTCGAGCTAGGGTTGAATATCATTTAAATGTATTACCTTGGCCAATACTTACCATGCTGAGATCTGATTGTCTTATTGCTAGATGTCTTGTGGTTCTTTAGATAGCCTTTACGAGGCCGAAATGAGGTTGAGTGTTAGGGTTCAAACTAATGAGATTTTTTGTAAGATGCATGTTCTGTGTTGACTCAAAATAGGGTGATTAAGGACGGGTTGCTAGTTAAACAAAGATCCGGTTATGGCAGGACTATAGGTTTGCTTGCCATGATCGTGAGGATAAAACCAGGACACTTATTCAACCCAGTGTTGTCAAGCCTGATGACCTAAATCTTCAAAGTTACCTTTTCACACTTCACTTTCGGTTTTTGCAATTAATCGGCACAGCAGCTTCAGCTGTTTTTGAAACAAACAAAATCCAAATCCAATAAAAAGCCTCACCATTTTCAACACTAATGCAAGTCATTCCTAGAGTAGAAAACCCATCGTGTTCGGCTCAGGCCTTTATCTGCGGTGGCAAACCTCTGGCGGTAGGAGGAACAGGATATAAGTGCATTGGTCCGGATCACCTACTTGTGTACCCAATCAAATGGCTGGATTAAGGGATAGTTATAATAGTTTGATAGAAGTTGAAGTGTACTTGTGATTAACATCCACAGTGAAGGTGACCTTTAATCCTTTTTGTATCGATTCACGTCAGCTACGCCTTGTTTTTAATTTTTATCGATAGTTTTTATTTTAATATAATAACCCTTTTTGCAAGTTGGATTGGCGCTCTTTGTTTGTGTCTGATTTATTAATAACCAGTGTTTATGCACCATTGGAAGAGACATCAGTGAATTGCATAGAATCAGTGCACCGTGAACAAGGAGTGAAGTAGTGCTTGATGACGGAAATGGATCCCTACGAGAACGGCCCAGTCGGCCAGGTGCTGATGAATCAACTGACTATCGAATCTATGAGGACCATGTTACCCTCTAAGATTGTGCCCTTCACCATCATATCTAGCGAAGATGTAGCAGTGAGGCCTATCTGGTACCCTACTCCCACATATGTGGTATGGAAAATGAAAATCCATCACGCTCACATAAGGGATTTTGAGGAAGTTTGCACTCTATTTAAAGGAAGGTATGATTGACATCGTTTGCTTAAGGCGAAAGCATTTCCTTGACCCCAGAAGGGCAGGCCAAGATTTGGCTTAACTCAGGCCCGAACCATTAGGGAATTGAGTTTGGCTGCCAGAATGAAATTCTGAAGAAGTTCTTGGTGCTCATAAAACCAATAATTTGAAAAGACAAATTTACACCTTTGCGACTCAGAGATGTTGAAGTTCTGCAGTCTTTGGGATAGATTTATGGAGACTATCGGTGCATGCCCTCATCATTGGGTTTGATACATGGATGTTGTTGGCCCACTTCTATGGTGGTATGTCTCCTGCCGCCCAAACGATTGGCCAAACCATGTGTGGGGAATTTTTTGAGTAAGCATCGATGAAGCCTGCGTTTTACAGATATGGCTGAAACTACAAGGGTTGGGAGGCCAAACCAGGAAATGAAAAAGAAAAATACCTTGATCCAGCCCTAGGGGTGGGATGTATCACACTATCAGAGGATATGAAATGAAAGCTAGAAATTTCAACCTTAGCTAGGAAGGTGGAAGGCTTGAAGGAAAAGGCTCATAAGTGCATCGTGGGCGCTGCGCGAGACCAGCCCGACTCACCCAGTTTCCAACCTACGGGTAATCCGGAGAGACATGATGCGAGTGCTCTCCATCGATGAAGGATTTGATGCCGGAGCAAGCCGATGTTGTAGGTCGATACAAGCCACCCACTGACCCTAATGCCCCGTATGGAAATACCTCTGATTCGATTGGAGGAGTCACCCACTAACCTCTCTGGAAACCAGTCTGCCTATGTACCCCGGTGCCAAACCACGAGTTTGGTTCCACCTCTCGACCCTGACCACCTCCATCATCTCTTGTTGAGCGAGCCATTTTAAATTTGAGTAAGGTGGTGGGTAACTTTGTGGAAGACGAAAAGTGATCAATGTGCAGGCGCGCAAAGGATTGACCTTTGTAGAGAGCACAACGGAACAAGAGAATAGACGGGCTTGAGAGCAATCTAAACTGAATTTAATGACCTCTGAGAACTCAATCACAAGATCAAGCAATAATGCGGAGGTACGGGGAAGAGGAAGGTTCCCTTCCCAAACATTGCCAAATTCAAAAGGAGTCCGTGATATAGGTTTATCCCAGCAATTAGAATGGATGAGGTGAAGCTATAATTACACTAAAGTGGAAGGGTTGATCAGCCAATGCCCAAAACCTGTTAAGGAAACCCGGGAATGAAGTAGAAATGGAGCCATAACACATTTTCTGAAAGAGGACTCAATGGCTCCACTTGCATACCCTCCATTTCCCTGAAGCACTTAGAAGTAGAAGAGCATCCCAACAAGCGGGTGTCTTAGAAGTCCTAGGCGGGTAGAAGTCAATGGATACCTCTTTGGACATCATCAAACATAAGTCCTGCCTATGCAAAATTTTGAAAGATCTTTGCGATCAGAAGGGATTAGGCATTGAGAAAAGGCATTTCTAAGCTGAGCAGTCGGTGCCGTAATCAGCGGGAATCGATCAAATCTGAGGATCGAGATCTCCCCGCAATTTCGGTAAATATTGGTGGGACTTGTATGAGCTCAAATCACTACTTGACCTAAGGCAGTGTGAACCTCTTGCCATACTCGGTGTATAAGCGGTTGGAGTTTGGGTGAACTTAAACTACCCGACATCACCTTGTCATTGGCGATAGATCGTGAAAATCCCCCAAGGGGATAGTTGAGGATGTCTTAGTGAAAATAGACAAAATTCTACTGCAGTGGATTTTGTAGTGCTTGACAAGACCCAGTACAAATAGACCCGATCATGTACCCGATCATCCCCAGGAAGACCATTTTGTACTTTATGATGCAATCATCAATTCGAAATGAGTCATTACAACTTACATTTGCTTGATATGACATTGGAACTAAACATATTTCACTTGAACAATAAACACAAATTGGAAGAAACTAAAAATCAAGTTCCTGATGGAGTATGTTCAGTGTGTCGAGGATCTTGAGGGAAAATTTTGAATGTCAGGAATTGCGGGATACACTCAGCAGGTGAAGCGGTGTTGTGAGTACGCCATGAAGCCCCTTTGTAGAGACGGTGCTCAATTCGGAATCCATCGTGAGAAAGCCAGGCAATAGGAAATCAGCACGAGTTAGTTAGGAGACCACTCTAGGGTTTAAGGAGATCATCCTCCTTGACCCTCGGCGGCTTGATTTGGAAAAAATTGAGCTGATTTGGTGTTCTCACAAACCCAGTGCGATTTCAACAATTTTTACTTTTGTTTTAATTTAGTTAATTTCAATAATTTCGGTTATTTTTGGTTCTTAACTTAGCCGATTTTGTTTTTAGTAACTTTGTAATTATAATATAGTATCTTATGTTAAGAATTTTTAATTACCGGTATCATATAATAATTTTTTTATTATAATAATTTTTTTTTATTTTTCTTATATTATTAATAATTAATTTAAAAATTTTGAAGTGCGGTGGTGAAGCTGAGTTTAGCGAATTGGCTATACTAGCGAAATTAAGTTATAAAATGACTCTTCGGTTGTCGTCTCGGGCTTATAAAAGAGGGGAGAAGTGGTCATTCATTCACCCATTATTCTCCCTCTACAGTATCTTTCACGGGCCACCCATCTGCGACCACGTTGCTGACGGCGGTTACCACCGACGGTGCCTGCCGCGTAGAGCCTCAGCTGCGCTGCACCCGGCCAGCGCGCCACGGTAGAGCCACAGGTCGCCTGCGTGTTGCTCGGTAGTCCAGTTCACTTTGCCTTCTTAGAAGCCCGGATTATTGCGCTCACCTTGCCGCTTCGCATCTATAGCCACACACTTTTGTGTTTTGCCCATTTACCTTTTATTCGCGCCCCTTTGCCCGGATCGGTAGCCGTGCCTTGGCTCGGCTGCCTTGCCTGCCCGCGTGGTCGAAAGATCATTATCGGGCCACTGTTTGAGCTATTCACAGAGGCACAATGCGAGCCATAGCCGATGAGCCACAGTTCTCGTGTCTTGGCGGTGTGACTTCGGTCGTCGATGGTAGCCACATATCAGCCTGCCGATTGCCACTGTTTTATTTTCGGTCATTGACACTACTGAGGTTCGTCTATTACAGGTTATGGTTCGTGCAGGGGTGGAGTCAGCCTTCGGCCGCGGTCAGATTTAGTGCGGCTAGGCGAGAGGTCCGGCCCAGTGCCGGTTCACGTCCCAGGGGCGAGTCTCAGGAGCCTTAGGGATTCGGGCGATGCACGGTTTCGGATGGGACCGGGCGTCTTAACCTCGGCCTGAAGCTGGGCGGCCTCCGCGAGCGCGCGCCGGGCGGTGAGTCATCCTCCTCGAGGACTCGGCCATCCCGGCCACATCCCGCGGCGAGACTGTGCCGCTCAGGTTGTCGCGCCCGAGGGTCGGCGACCTACGTTCCACCGGGACCGTCTGGAGGCGTGACCCTCAAGGCAGAGACTTCCACGAGTCATATTACGCGTCGGCATTGGCGGTTAATCCCGAATCAGGGATTCTAGCAGTTGATGAGGACTATTCCCCTGCGGCCTTCATAACCCAGGCGTATTATTTACCCCCGGTGGTCTTTGCGGTTTATCCTTTCGATGACATCTCGGGAAGCGGTTGGTCCACTCGAGCTTGATTCCTCTATAAATGATCGCCCGGGCACCGGAGTGGGCGGATATTTCGTGACTTTAGGCTGCGTATCTGTGACTTAATTCGGAGGTTCTTAGAGGCTTGGGCCCGCCCACCTCGGCGGGAGATGGTTCGTATGCGGCAGAGACACCTGAGGCTAGGCCGGTGCTCTGCCCGGAGGCGGCTCCGCCTCCTTATGCTGCGTCGATCATATTCGGGACCAGCCTTTTCCGTGCGGCACGTGCGTGGAGGGCCATCCTAGAGGCTCTTTATCTGATCTTGGGGATCTTGGTTTAGTCCCTACGGTACGGTGATGACCTCCACGTCATTGAAGAAAAGGTCACCGGAAGGGCTTTGGTTCGGCGAAGAGTCTATCGCTGCGATGCCATGACTCTTATGCGGGTCCTTGACATTTGGTTTCGGGATGAGCTGGATAGAGAGGAGGATCAGATGCTCTGCAGTTACATCGATGGGCGTGATGGCCATGCAGAGTATCTTTATCACTCCGTGGGGATGCGGAGGTTCAATACGAGCCGAGGTAGGGCGGGTCGGATCCATGTCTCCTCCATCACCTCATCCATCTTTCGATCCCACTTTCTTTGCTGACCGTCTCTGGCCATCATATACATCACATCATTCGCGAGGAATGCGTTCATACCCATTTCGAGAAGATAGGCGGTGTGTGATGAATCTTTATTTGTTCTTTAAGCGGCTACTCGGGCGGCACGGGATCGAGGTTGGCTTAGTGTCACTCCATCTTGCGGCCAGTTATGACTCTGGGTCTTCCTCGTGTTAGGAATGTCGGAGAAGGCCCACCGCGGCGGCATCTTTGGATGTGTTGGGACTGCGACAACGGTCTGGGCCACCACCACCACGCGGTGGGGTTAGGTTTCTTTATGTTTTGTATGGTTACGGCTTTATCAGCGCCTACTAATTTTGATTAGGATTTATGTGATAGCCATAGTGACGTTGTCACCACTTTACTGTTTTGAGATTTAGCTTTGTATTCATGTACTATTATTTGGCTATATCAAAAGCTATTCGGTATATATATCTGAGACTTTTGCATATCATGTTTTGTGCCTTCATAATGTAAGCGTTTTTGTCTTCAATTGGACAATTGAATTGTTTAATTGGACAATTGAATTGCTTTAATTGAATGATTGAATTTCACTGTTGAAGAAGTGAATCATTGTAAGTTACCTTTATGTTGACGAATTCCATGTTTGAAATAATTCTTGGTCTGATTGAAGTTCCGGCATGCTCGGCCAGACATTTCTTATAAGCTAATTCACACCTTGCACACCAGATTGTTTCGTGGTTTTGTGAATTTGTATATCCTTTTCACTTTGCATAGCGTGCGAGGCATGTTGGCAACCTAGGATAGGGTTGTGTTACCCACATTTGAAGACGATGTGGTCTTGAAAAGGAAAGAAAGAAAAGCAAAAGAAAAGAAAGAAAGAAGAAAAGAAAAAAATAAAGTCGTGACACTTTGTCTTTGAAACCAGAACACGGTCCGTGGGGTGTATGGCGAAAGCTACAAACCCGATGCCCTAAGCCTTAATTGGTTGGGAGTCATCGATTTAGTGTTAAGATTACATGGGTGGGATAAGAGTAGAGTTTAGCGAATTGCTTAGGTGTGATTTTCGAAGTCATTCGGGTCAGGTGAAACTGTAGAGTTTGTGGTCAAGTGATCCTTTTGGCTTGATGCCCTAAACCTTAATTGGTTGGGATTCATCAGTGGACCCCCGTTACACGGACTTTGGTGAAGTCGGATTTTAAGCATTGCACCTAGTGTAGTTAGACAAGAAAGGAGAGTGTAGCTATCCACTATCTGATTAAACAACTTAAGGCCATGCCAGTAGCTAGGTTGGGGGGAGGGACAATTTTGCAATTTATTGGCTCGATCTGGTTACATAAAGAACCATTAGACTTTGGTGGAAATTCAAGTTGAGAATCATGGAACCAATATTGACACAAAAATTGTTCTTGTATGGTTTGGCCTTTCATGTCGGTTTCAAACTAGGTGCAGTTTCTCGGCTCAGGTAATGTTTATTTTGTGTATACACCTTTTTGAATTATAAACTTTTTGAAAATCATACATGCATGCCCTTATTATTTTGCATTGCTAAGGGACTATGGCGTTTCGGTTAAGGGGGTGTGATTAGTACCCAAAAGTGCTATTTTAAACCCTATATCATATAGGTTTAGAGTGCTTTTCTTGCTAATCATGTCAATAAGGCCAATTAGTGTTCAGTTTTCTTAGTATCGCCCATGCCGTTTAGAGGTTATTTTGGTTGTTTGCAGTTTTTGCGTACCTTGAGAGTTCAATATCGAGATATATGTAACCATGAGATTGAACCGTTCTCGACCTTGAAACATACCAAAGATTCAATGAAGGAATGAAGGCAAAGTGATGAAATGGATCTGAGTAGGAAGCAGTGGCAATGCGGTGAGCGGCAATTCGAAATTTCGCTAAGATTGCGAAAATTTCGCATCATAGCGAAAATTGCAATCTAAATAAATTGAAATTGGCTAGGCTTCAAATTTAAACATGCCTTTGTTCCTAAGCGAAATTACCTTTCGCTATCTCTTAAAATTTCGCTAAGCTAGCGAAATTTCGCTGTAAGCCAGTGCCGGTGCCTAGCGAAATTCTCGTTATCTATCTCTGCAATGCTGATTTAAGCTGCCTAGAGTACTACTTCTTCAGAAATTTTCGCTACCTAATGAGTGTTACGCTATTGAAATCTCTGCTTACTCATCATACTTTTGTAATTAATGCCAATAGGCTTCTACATTTTTGGTGTATTATCTCCTTGTCCCTCGTTTTAGCCAAAATGTTGACTTTCTTGTATTTTCATACATTGGGTGGCCTATATACGCCCCGAGTGTAACCTAAGCAATCTTTTGTACGTTTTCATTTATGTAAATATCTCCTGCGGCTTTCATTTGAGGTTTTGTTTTTCTCTCTTCTCCTCTATCTTTCTCATTTTCCTTAGGCTGCAGGCAACCTCTTGAGGATGACAACTCAAGAGATGCTTGGCTAAGCCTCTTAGCTTTGAAGAGGAAGGTAGCTAGCTTGGTTGTGGGGCAGTTGCAGGTTGTCCTCATGTGTTAAATGCTACAGGTACTGTATTTATGGCCCCCATCTTCTCAAACTAGGGTTGAATATCATTTAATGTCATTACCTTGGCCAATACTACCATGCTTTGGATACATTGCATATATTGCTAGATGCGTGGTTCTTTAGATGGCCTTCTGAGCCCTTTAGTAGGGTTAGTGTTAGAGTTTCAAACTAATAGATTTGTAGATGCATGTTACGTGTTGACTCAAATAGGGGTGATTCTAGGGTTAGGTTTGCTAGTTAAACAAGATCCGGTTATGGCTTGGACTATAGGTTGCTTGCCGTGATAGGATAAACAGGGACACTTGTTAACCCCATGTTGTCAAGTTAGTGACCTAAATCTTCAAAGTTACCTTTTCACACTTCACTTTCAGTTTTTGCAATTAATCAGCACACAAACAATTTCCACTGTTTTGAAACAAACAAAATCCAAAAATCGAATAAAGCCTCTTGTTTCAACAACGGTCTGAGTCATTCCTAGGATGAAAACCCCATCCCAGTGTTCGGCCCTAGACCACTATCTTTAACGTGCTTGACTACGCGTTAGGAGGAACAGGATATAAATTTTGTTGTTGATTAGGATCCTTGCGTGTACAGATCACATAGGGAGGAAAGTGCAGAATTCGAGTCCCAGTGAGAGCAAATTTAGGAGGAACATAACAATATGATGGAATGCAAAGTGAATAGATGTAAAAAAATGATTATATTTCTAGTGATTTGATTATATAATAATAAATTATTATGAAAATTAAACATATGAGATTTCATTTGATACTTTGAAGGTTTTTTAAGAGTTGTTACTTTATGATTTTGGTATTATTGAAATTAATTAAGATTATATTTTGCGAGGCATAGGGAGGGGAAGAAGTGCAGAATTCGAGTCCCAATGAAATGAATTTAGGAGGAACATAACAATATGATGGAATGCAAAGTGAATAGATGTAAAAAAAAAAAAGATTATATTTCTAGTATTGATTTGATTATATAATAAATTATTATGAAATTAGAAAAATATGAGATTTCATTTGATACTTTGAAGGTTTTTTTTAGAGTTGTTACTTTGTAAATTTTTGTATTATTTAGTTAAGTTAGTTTGTTACTTTGGATGTAACAATGCTCTAGCATTATTTATTTATTTTAGTTTGTTTAATATTATTATATTTGTTTGACTCAATTATTTTATATATTAATTATTATTATATATTTATATTTTATTTGAAGAATGATATAATTTGTAAAATTAATTTTTTAACATTTTATAGGTTTAAGACAGTTTTTGGCTTGCAACCCGCAGGCTAAGGTTGGGCAAGTCAAAGAGAGCTATTAAATATAAATTGGCCAAATTAGCCTAGCCCGTTTTGTCCAACGGCCCGAATGGGCTCGCTCGAAATGAGTTGGGTTTACCCGTTTACGAGCTCTAGGTACAACGTAACATTTAAGGTGAATAGAGTAAAAAGATAAAATAAAATCAATCCATATATATATATATATATATATATATATATATATATATATATATATATATATATATATATATATATATATATTATCATACTTTTTAATAATATATTATTAATTGTTCCAATAAATCAAAGCACTAATGCTTCGGTTATCAAACACAATCAAGCAAAGAAATCGAAAATGAGGTGAAACATAGAAGAGTAGAAGCTAGCAAGTTATCTTTAATCATTCAAACCATTAAATCACTCAAAGAAACACAAAGCAAGATTCTCGGAGATCCAAAATTCACTTATGATGATGCTTTTCAATCGGGCTGAAATTTTGGAGCTTCAACATAATTACTCGGTGGTCGTATTTACGAATGTCGAGTCTCCTCTGCAAAAACGAGAAACAAAACGGATCGGCGGGGGCTCGCCCGTTGCCTCTCCGATGCCTAAGTCAGTTCTTTCCGGTGGAAGAGAAGACTAACTGTTTAGGGAATGAAGTTTTGTGCGTCTGTTTGATTACCTTTCACCAATGGGATTGTCTGGTATTTATAATGGATGATCATGATAACTTTCCTAGTTGGATGATGACACAGAATAATATCTTTCCTTGTTGGAGGATGATATGATATTCCTCCCATTGGGTGAGAGATTTTCTTTCCTTATCGTAAACCGATTAATAAGGGATAATTGATGAGCAATAATTAGGAAATATCCTACTTTCTTGATTGGTGGAGATTGAGTGTTTTCCTCCCAATATGAATTCCTTGGGCTACTAGTCTTTTAAAAGAGGCGAGTTAGGTATGTTTCGAACTGCATTTGGGGATACCATTAAGGGTCTATCGCTAATATTGGGCCCGCTTTTTAATCCTGACGTTTGGGCCTGCGTCTTGGGCCTGCACGCCTATTATTTCAAACCCCATCAACTTCCATAAAACAAAAAGGGAGCATTTAATTAAGTTTTCTTGGCTGCCAAACAGAAAACGAAATTATAAAATAGGAAATAACCTTGTGGTATCTTTGATGATGAGAATGTTTGGCTGCAAAGACAGTATATTTAGGTTTTGCCAAGCTTACTGTGTGCATTTAAACTAAAATGGAAGGCAAGCTGCAAGAGGAAGTTTAGTCCCCACTGAAAGCGAAATGGAATGCAAGATGCATGAAGAGCACGTTGAAGAGCGCGTTGAAGTGGGAGCGAAGATGGAAGAGGACATGGTGAAAGGCATGGGTTATCATTGCTGATTCGAATTTTTTTTGTTTCAAACTTTTGTTTGGAAGATATGAAAATTAACAACCACAATTCAAACTCTTTAATTATTTGAACGAGTTGAGTGAAGAAGATTGAGGTGTAGGAGCAGATTATTGGATTTTAAATTCAATTTTTTTTCTTGCTGGGTTTAATATGTATTTATTTAAGCACGAGTTGAGTGAAGGAGTTGAGTGTGGAAAGAAGTTTGTTTTCGGAAGAATTAATTTGGAAATGCTTGTGATTTGATGGGGAGTAAAAGTGGTCCTTCAAGGGTGTAGACGTTAAGTGTTAAAGCTTGTTTGGTAACTAAGGGGATCTGTGATAGATGTTTTGTTTTTAATTAAAACCATCCTGAAACAACTCAAAAGGGTTTTTACTTAATGTTAAATATAACTTTTGTTTAATTAGTTTAATAACATTAATTATTAAGTTGTTTATTTTTAATATTGTATTTCTATGAAGTATAGAATGTTTGTTTTTATATGCTTAAATAATTATATATTATATTTATTTATTTATATAATTAAAACAGAATATATAGATATATATATATATATATATATATATATATATATATATATATATATATATATATATATATATATAATTAATAATTTGTAAAATAATAGATTTATTAAACCCAAAATTAAATAATATAACCCCACATGCTGAGAGTGTGTCATTCCATCTTGTGTTTTTAAAATATTCTGAAATATTCTATGGGAAATTTAAAAGATTTTAAAATATTTTATGAGGATTTTTAAATGACTTTTCGTGAAAAATCAAATATTTTGTTTTTATTTGAAAAATTTTCAAAAACCCAAATAAGTTATGAAAATAAAACAGCTGTTGATGTAAACAAATTGCTTTTAGGAAAAAAGGCAAAAAAAAACTCCTCAAATGTTTTTAACTTCTTTAGGGTTGGAGATTGATGACTCTAATGCTCTTATAAAAACTTACTTCCAATCTTGTAGATATCGTACACTTTGGTTCTAAGGGATGCTACTACTTTAAAATAGGTTTAGTAAGATTCAAAGGAGCCTATACTAAAATATGGTTACAAACTTATTGGAAAAGAAGCAGTGTTCATTTTCTTGCAGATGTTATTCATTTTTATTGTATACATATATAGTGAGAGTTCCAATACTCTACTGTACTGAAGAAGTGATTTATTTTCTTTCTTATCAGTTTACAATTATGATGCACATGATCTTGATCTGTTCAGCTATTATATCCCAAAGTATTTCATATTCCAAAGTATTTATTTTTTAATTATGGTTAACCGAAAAACCAATATATGGTTAACCGAATAAATGGTTAACCGAAGATTTGGTTAATCATATTAATGATTAGGTTTTTGGTTTATATAAACAACAAACCAAAAACCGATGATAAGTTTTTATTTTGTGTCACAGTTTGGTTAATCGAACCATGCCCACCCCTAGCTAATATGGATCAACCCAACATTCATCCTCTTGTACGGCTTTATGCCGTCGCCTCCTGATATGCGTAACTCATAAAATACTTAGCTTCATCACACATAAAATAGAGATAGAGGATGATTGGATTATATGTTGAAGTAACAAAGTTCCATAAAGAAAAGTGGAGTATTTCCACGACATTAAGGTGGCGTTTTTTTTTCCGGCTTTTTTCTAAATGCAAATTTGTTTTCAACATTCATCCCGTATTTTTATTTTATTTTTTCATGACTTATTATTGAATTTTTTAAAATTTTGATTAGGACTTATTGCTGAATCTTTTAAAATTTTGATTGAATAGAAAAAGTCAAAATTTGGCATTTTGACTTTCTTTAGCTAGCTATTGATTTTTTTTTTTCTATTAAGAAAAAAAAATTAAATATTCAAATATAAGTATTTTATTATTCAATTGAAACTATTATGATCCATTTCTAATTAAATAAAATCATATTTATTTTAAATTTTATTTAAAAATTTATTGTCTCAAACTTTAGATAAAAAAAAAAAAAAGATTTTTAGAAAAAACAAAACACTGTTATTCAGAACAAAGTTCTATGTAAAAAAGAAGCAAACATCACATAAGGAGGAGGTGGTGGCTTACTTCATCTCTCTCCATATCTTGAGTGGAAACCAACGGGGCCTATAAAGGTCAGAGGTGGTTAGTCCACTGTAAAGAAGTGGAGAATGTGATGAGGGAGCATATAATTTTGAAATTTTGAAATTTTGAATGGGGATAGTATTGAATTAGAGTAAGTCATGTTTTGAAGCTTGGTTAGGTACATGAGGATTTGTCTGTAGTATCAAAAAGCATAGCCACTTAGCTTCATTTAGTCAAAAAAATGAGGATCTTGGACAACACAAAGTAAGATTATGATACAAAATTCATTAATCTGAACAAACAACATGAAAAATGAGAGTTGCCCAAATGAAGATGTCTGGACTGATGATGCTAATGCCAGAGAAATGGAATAAAATAAGGTCTAGGTGACACCATAAAAGGTGAAGATAAAGGAAAGTCATGAATAATATGCACCAAAAACAGAGGAAGGATTTCATTCTAGGCACTACAAAGGAAATGAGGTAGAATTAGTCCAACCATAGTCAAGGCACTACTAAGGTTTTGAAGTCGAAATTAGCTCCTTAGCATTCTATGATTCTGTGGTATGAATAAGAATATTGTTACCTGATCCTTGGGTGAGCCCCCAAGTGTAGGAACAGCATGGTGAGCTACATACTCTTGATCAACGATCCCAATGTTTTGGGTTCTGTTACCTTATTAAAGAATCTTCATTGATTGAAAACCTCCAACGAAATTAAATAGGAAGTACAATTAACTAGAATGGAAATTTACCTTTACAATGTAAGCAGCTCATCTAAGCCCCATCCATGAATCAAATCCATTCTGTCATGAAAATATAAAATTAGAACACGAGAATTAGAAAGCAGTAATTTCTTGGATGGTCAAATTTCAGAATTCTGTGCAGGAACTTCTCAATCAACTGGTGCTAAAATCTCAAATCTTAATAGGAATACTTTGTTAATTAGTAAGCGATCTGACTATCTAATTATTAGCAATATTTCAGTCCAATATGATTTTTTCCTATTATAGAGATCTGATTATATAATAAACCTCCTCAGTTCACATGGTAGAGATATCACACCTGAATCATAAGCCATGCACAGCGCCAGGCGGCCTTTGAGAAAACAGGGACCATGATTTCTACCCACCTGTAAGAACCTGATATTAGTCTTCCACAAAAGGATGAATGGATGTGTTTCAAGATGTTTTTTCAAACATAGACATATATGCAATTTTTGTACCCGGAACATGGAGGACCTGTGATGTTTCCATCGCACTTCCTCACACCTAGACGCTTGTGAATCCTCCTGTTTCCTCAACCAAAATCAAGTAGTTGATAACCATGAGCAATGTGAATTGAGAATTAAAATAGAGCACTTTTAGTATATAGGGATAGGATAGCTCAACAGGATGGCAACTGCAGCATATCATGCAGAGAATACTTCAATTTTTCCTGTTTCAATATACCTGTGTACTTTTAGACGTGCTATCGTAATGTAAGCAGATGATGCACCACTGAATTATTAGGATCAAGTGCTGGTTGCGATATTTTAAGCTCTTCCTCTTTAATGATTGATAGATATCTACAGGAAAGTAATCACTTGAATGAAATACATTCTCTATATGATGTAATTATTCTTAAGTTGTCTCTTAGAACAAGACTTTCAATTGGTACTTCTCAAATTGCCAAAGTTGTAAATGTCATTCTTACTTCCCCACATCAAAATGTCCAACTCAATATGCTCATCCAGATGAAAATGTAATCATATTCAGAAATAATATCTGGATCATGTAAGGCAACCGCAAACCACCCATAGATTACCAACGTTACCGGAACAAACAACACGTTACTGAAAAATAAGTGAGCATCTGAAAGAAAAACAGCTTAAATGTGATTATGATGCCACTTAGTCTGATCGTGCAGACACATGTATGGCAACTGCTCCACTCCCAAATCCTCAGTCATCCACCATGCCATCATAGTGAAAAAGCATGATGACAAAATCACTTGATCGAAACTGTGATGGGGATGAAAAAAAGAAATTAAAGTCCAATAAATAAAATTTAAAATATAAAGTTATTATCAGAGCAGGGTGAAAAGGGTAACCAGGGATTATTATCTATCACCTTTGTTACGATTTTATTTACACTTTCCTTTTGCTTGATTCCAGCTGCAATAGCCAAGATTGGTTGATGTCCTCGTTTCTTCTAAACAAGCTAAGTGTTAGAACATCATTACTATCAAATCAGACAATTAGCGCATATCAAGAGGAACTGTGGCGGCTGAATATTCGAGACAAAAGATTCTGGTTAAAGATAAATAAGTCACACAAATGACTCTGAGTCATTCTCTCCTCAACTTAGAATTTCAAAGAGAGAGAAGAGAGAGAGGAACAGCATGAGATGATGCTGCATATAACTACAGTCTTTATAACAGTCATAAGACTAGGTGTTCAGGTGTATGGGAAGGCCTGCAACACGAATTGACCGAGGAATAAGCTCTCTTATCTGACGCAGTCCAGAAATATGCATACAGGTGAGATCAGATTCGGTTGGGTACTCCTTGAGACCCATACGGAATCTGGGACCCATGAGGTACATTTGCATACCATCAGCAGCCGCGGTGATTGGGATTTTGTTGCAGCCTGATAAAATTCAAGAGCAGCCATAGTTCCTTGGCAAAAGAGTTTTTTTTTTTCCATGCCATACATAGTCAATAACAAGCTCTGAATAACCCGAAAAATCACTCACTTTCATTTGTAAATTGGCATACCTCTCTAATTAAGGGCCCCCGTAGGATCGCGATCCAAGTCAGAATCCTGAAACAATGCCTCCTAGGTAATGCTTCACCACATCATCAGGCCTGCAGTGAGCCTAAAATACACAAAACCAGAGTAAATAAGAGCATACTACAACTGGAAGTTTGCATGCTACAACTGAAAAGAAAATATGTGTGATGATAACAGACCGCAAGCAAGCCTTTGCTCCTGCAATCTTGGTTGTTAATGTCTGGCTATCTGTCGAGTCTCTTGCACATATCATTCTCAACAACTCTGATCACTCAATTTTCACCAATTTTGGATAAATAATTCAAATTCACGTCATTACAAATTTTCAAATTTGAACAAACAGAATTATATTTTCATCAGTAGAAGCATATACTACTAGAAGAAAAATTAAGCTAAACATGAATACTTTAATTCACACCTCTCAATCTGTTGCTATGATCACACTCCCAAAGAAAGCTCCCAGGCTTCTACAAATAGTTGTAGGCAGGAAGCAGAACAGTAAAAATCTTCGCCTTTTTGGGGCCTCCATTTACTGAGACATCTACAAGGGAGGCAAATGGATTAGGAAAATTAAGTTATTAGTTCAGATTATTTGAAATAATAACTTGAAAACTGTATGAAATACTTCAGTAAATAGAATATGCTAATTAAAAGAATTCATTTTACCTGTTAATGATTAATCAGTTCACACAAGCTTTGAACAAAAATAGGTCATTAGAGCTACAAGATAAAACCCAACATTATGAAAATTTTCATTTCTTTCCTTGAATAAACAAAATAAGATGTTGCAGTGGTACAATTCTAAACTACAAATCACCGTTAAAGAGACACACAGAATTTGGGGTTTCCATCCGTGAAAAGTAGTCTGAAGAAAGAGAAAGAGAGAAAAATGCATTTTGATTTCTTGTTGCTTGCAACTTCCAGAAGTATAGAGGTGACGGAGAGGTGGGACTAGTCAGTTGAGAGAAAATCATAGGACAGCGTAGTTCAGACAAGTGTCACGGCTGTGTTTAAAAACAACGGTCTTTTTATTTCCCTTGATCCAATGTATTCACTAGGTAGAATATCAAATAGCAGCATGCAGTCTACTCCTAAGTAATTTGATTACTGATTCTTTTCTAAATTTATGACAGAAGACTTTCTTAGAAAAGATAGTCTGATTAAGTCAAGACACAAATTCTCTGTATAAAGCTGATTATAGTAATCAAAGACAAAAATAATAATTATAAAAAATAAAAAAAAAAGATAACAAG
The DNA here is from genome assembly GCA_016808115.1 of Tetrastigma voinierianum. Taxonomy (NCBI): domain Eukaryota; kingdom Viridiplantae; phylum Streptophyta; class Magnoliopsida; order Vitales; family Vitaceae; genus Tetrastigma; species Tetrastigma voinierianum. Next base: position 73,766 of record JAEQBH010008815.1, read on the forward strand.
TGTGATATAATATTTCAAATTGGTAGTGATGGGGCATGGGTAGGCTATGTCTGAGCTAAGCGGATAAGCGTCAATGAAGAATTTTATTCTTATTAATTATTTATTTAATTGTTTTTGGATTTATCTATTAGGATTTTGGGTTTATCATTATAATTTTGGGATTATCCATTAGGATTTTTTGTTTGTGCTTATAAATAGCACTTTATGTTGTTGTTTGGCAGGGGACTTGAATTAATATTGAAAAATTCAGAATTTTGTTCCGTTTCTTTTATTCGTTTTCTTTTATTCTTCGTAGCCGAGCTACATCAGTTTGGTATCAGAGCCTAACTTCGATTCGAGATCGAATTATTTCTGTTTGTTTTAAGTTCTTGTTCGGTGTCTTTCAAATCATCGGTTGCCTTCCAAATTTCTTTTCACAGTTTCCTGTTGCGAACAAAACTAATAGCACAAAAGCAATTCGTCAACACTGTTCGCCTTTAACAACGGCGCCGCAGATTTTGTGCACATGGACCTCACCTCGGTGTCTTGGGGCCTAACTGCGCCGGTTCTTGGGAGTCGAGTGCGGAGCTCTTGTTTTTCTTTCATTGGAATTTTCCTTCGTTTTCTCGGGAAAAGAATAAAATCAACCCACCTCCATCGCCAAATCACGCCCACCGCTACCAACAAGAAGAACAACAAATTTCTCCACAAAAATCAAATCAAATACAAATTTTCAACTCAGTAGGCCCTGTGGGCTCCATTGCTTGTTTGCAATCCAAGCATTGTAATAAACTTTCCACATGCGAGGACCTAACTTCTATAATAGCCTCCAAACTCAGCCCTCCAAACCATGGTCTATCTCGAAGCCAAAATTACATCACAAGTTAGATTCCACGGCATCACTGCAAGAAGCACATCAGAGACATCGAGAAGCGGCTCGGTGCAGTGCGACGGGAATAAGAAATCGAAACGGTGCATGAAATTCTTTTTCGGAGCCATATCAAGTGCACACTTGATTTGATTTCCTTGCAATACGCTAAAAGTGTGGCGTCTGGGTTTCCTTGGGTACATTTTCTTTTACTTTGAAAGCTTCGGTTCAATATTTGTGATATTTAAGCATATTTTGTACGATTGTTTAGGTTTGGTTTCTTTGATAGAGCATAAGAGTATTTAAAAAAATTAAAAAAAAAAAAAAATTTGTTTTAGTTATTCTTCGTGACTCGTGCACTCTGTGATATATAATCACATTACATTTTTAATTTGTGTTGTTGCATTTAACATATAGTTTATAAATTTCTTTACTCGGTGAAATTTTAGATTACATCTCGACATGTCACGGCCACCAAAAGTGATATTGTTTGCATCTTCTTTCACCTAGCAGGTAGTCCAATTGAGAGACTCGATAATTTTGACTTAAGACTGCGGCTTATCTCGAGATTTAAATGATAGTCTTAGTTTGTATTGTCATCATGGTCACCCCGACAACGCTGGTACAGTTAATCGAAGCTGCAGCCGGTAGGTAATTTAAATTCAATGTGTGGTCAATTGACTCAGCGTCAATGCGCCCCTCGAGCAACGAAACTCATGCACTAAATAAAAAAAATGGACTTGCTTTAAAACATGCGGGTAAACATGAGATAAGGTAGCTATGTCGATGAAACTGTTAGGAAACACGTCGGGTCACCACACACTGGGGGTTTAAGTCCTTCTAAAGGTTCACATCAATCTGATGAATTCGTAAATGGTTTGCATGACAATCTGGGTAACATGAACTTGGGTAGTGATTCCATTGCCCAACCTCACACAAGGTTACCTACAACGGGAGACCCTCAGTTTAACTTAGGTCATCGATTTCCACCTGCTAATGTCAACTTCCCATTAGATTACCTTACCGAGGCACCTTTGAGCCTTCTACTTTGCCTTCTAGTGTGTCTGCAGGTGAAGCTAGCAACGGTGCACCCACTATGCCTTCGTTACCATTTTCTAAGGAGACGGTGGATACTATCCTTGATGATGAGTTCGTGAGTTCTAGAGATGGTGGGTTTCGTCGTTTTCTTGTCAAATGGCATGGTCGTCCTGATTCTGATGCTACTTGGATACAGGAGGATGATCTTCGTCATTTGGATTCTTCATTGTTGGATTGCTACCTTTCCTTTCACTCTTCGGAGTCGAGTTCTTTTCAACCCGGAGGGAATGATGGGGCATGGAGTAGGCCCATATCTAGGCCTAAACGAGATAGGAAGCCCAAGTCCAATGAAGAATTTTATTACTATTAATTATTTATTTAATTGTTTTTTTGGATTTATCTATTAGGATTTTTGGATTTATCCATTATAATTTTTGGGATTATCCATTAGGATTTTTGTTTGTGCTTATAAATAGCACTTTATGTTATTGTTTTTGGCAGACTTGATTAATATTGAAAATTCAGAATTTCGTTCCGTTTCTTTTATTCGTTTTCTTTTATTCTTCGTAGCCGAGCTACATCAAGTAGTCAAGAATGCCAAGTGGGTTTTAAATGTACTTAACTCCCTCTAAGATATATATATATATATATATATATATATATATATATATATATATATATATATATATATATATGCCTATATATATATATATATATATATATATATAAACTGTATTTGGGGTTGCGAATTAAAAGCGTAAAGGGTAGCAAAAGCTGTGTTTTAGGTCTAAGCCTTGATTTTAGGATGTTTGATTAATTTCAAAAATCTATGGTGGTCGATCACAATTTGATTTTAAAACTCGGAGTTTATAAAAAGCACGTAAGACTTGTTTTTCTCAGCATTAAAAATTGAAATTACGTGTCACAAATTTTTTATTTTCTTTGGACAAAAATAACCCCAAATAACTTTTATATTTACAATGAACCAAAAATAAAAGCTAAACTTTTCTACATATCCTCACCCTTATGCAAAACTTCCCTCACCCCACTATTATTCTTCAAGGAATTTCCATCTCTAATATTTGGTGTACGATTGCAAAGCTTTGGATTGCTGCTCAATTCCCTTTACCAGTAAGTTTTTCTTCATAAATATTTAACTATTAAGTTGTTTATTTACATTGTATTAGGTTATTTACAAATTAACTTAATGAAAAATCTGGATTTTCATGTTAAATTTTCAATCGAAAGTCATTAACAGAAAAATTAATTACTTGGGGCTTTAGGGTTTGCCTTTAAAACCTGCACTGTTATTTTTTTCATAAATTCGATCAACATCCAAATGTTGTGCCACTTGATGTCTTTCAGTTAGATGGTCCGCAAACCTCATCTTTGCATTGGTGGAACAATGAGAAATGGATAAGTGGGTTATCTGATTGCTTAATTTGATGAGTCAAAATGGATCTTAAAATTATTTGTTTTGTTATAATTGCAAATATTGGAATGTTAAATTAACAATTTTATGTTTTAATTATTTAATATTGAATATTATAATGAATTTTTGGTCATCACTATTATTATTTTTATTATCATTATTGTAGTAACAACATTAGTTTAAAATTATAACATTAACATCAAAAGGAAGATACATGTATGAATAACTATCCTTTTTAGTAATTTTATATTTGAATCACAATTTTACCAAATATGTAAAAACATTAATTCTAAATCGTGTCTCACTGTTTGTAAAACGCAGTTTTATAACCACAGTTTGTTAAACGTACGTTTCTAAATCGCACTTTTTTTCATCGCAACCCCGAACTTATAGCCATAATTAAGCTTAAGTTCAAACTTGTCCCTAAAGAGATTCGTAATTATTTGATTCACAAATTATGACAATTAGAACCATGCATTGTAAAACCCAAATGCTATGTTTGTTTCATGGAGAAAATCCACAAGATCTCTACGTATGCATGCGCCAACAAATATAGCATCTCGAGGAGAACCTCCATTATATCATTCTGAAAAATATAAATAAGTAAATAAAATAGAAAAAAATAGAATGAATTGAGAAAGAAAAATGAAATATAGATTTAAAGTCAATAAAATTTCTTTTCCTACTTCAAACTCATTTTACTTTTTTAAGCTCATCAATATATATAAAGATTAAATAATTAAAAATGAATAAGTTTTTAACTAGTTTAATTCACTTTTTTTAGTATTTTTATATGATAATCAAAGATGTGATTTTTTGGTTTAACCTTCAATTACAATAGAAAACTATCCTCATTAGGACTCAAACCCAGGACCCCGCCCCTTCCTATGCCCTGCCTTTTTAGAACATCGAGCGCATGATGGGCCATCTAAGATGGGTATTTGTAATTGGTTAATGAACATTTAAAACACTCAACTGAATTGAAAATGTGATATATTTTCTTATCTGTTTACAATTAGGAGGAACATCTTGATCTTTTCTGTTTTTGATAGCACAAAGTGTTTCATGCTCTGGAGGCAGTTAATTGAGAGATTCCCAATGAAAAGAAAAAGATTCCCAGAAATTGGGGAAATAAATAAAAATCCTAACTAAACATGTATATATAGGCAGCATATATGGAAAATGCTCTGCCTTGGGGTGCTAATAATAAGATCAACAACATTCATCTTCTTGGCTGCTTTTCCCATCGCCTCTTAGACATTCGTAACTCAAAAGAACAACGCTTCATCACTTTGCTTGAAATTAGGGATGATGATATGTAGAGTACCAAAGTTCAATGTAAATCATTTTTAATGAACTTAAATCAGCATCATCTTGTAATAGTAAAATAAACTAGGAAGGAAAACCAGGAGACTATTTCTTGATGCTAAGAGTTGTTTCAAGACTTCGCCGTCTCTCTCTCCATATGCTAGTGGAAATCGATGTGGCTGAAAGTTCAGAGGTGGTTAGTCCATTTTAGAGAAGTGGAGAATTTGCTAAGGGGAACATATGTGTTGGGTGTGCGCCCCAAGTCTCACATCGGTTAGGAATGAGAAAGATTATGAGTTGATAAGCATGAACAACATTTAATTGGTATGATGCCATTTTTAGGGAGGAAGCACAAAAACAACAAAAACTATGAGGGCTTAGGTCCAAAGTGGACAAATATTATACCAATATGGAGAGAAAGGTCCAAATATTATACCAATATGGAGAGAAAGGTCCATAAGGTTTCCCAACAAGTGGTATTAAAGCCGAATTCAGGCTTAACCTTGTGGGTGGATGCCGAACAAAAATGGTGTGGTGAGCCCCTGTCAAGTAGTGTTTCATGTGAGGCATGTGCCCAAACATAGTGAAAGACAAGGAAATCCTAGTTTGAGGGGAGGCTTATTGGAAATTTGTTCAAGGGGAGGATTGTTGAGTGTGCTGCCAAAGTCCCACATCGGTTAGGAATGGGAAGTTAACTGAGTTGATAAGCATGGATAACATTCAATTTTTATGAGGCCTTTTGGGGGAGAAGCCTAAAACAAAACTTTGAGGGCTTAGACCCAAAGTGAACAATATCATACCAATGTGGAGGAAAAGTCCATAAGGTTTCTCAACAATATGGTTTTGAAATTTTGGATGGATACCTATACTTGTGAATTAGGTACGCCTCAGGTTTTAGGCGGCAGTCAGGGTATATGTGGACTGTCTTCATTATTTAAGTATTTAAATTATTCCCACTATAGTTAGTCGGAGAGTGAGCGAGATTTAAAATGAATTTTGTATTATGAATGAACGACCATATAAAGGATAGTTGGCCATATGAGGATCTCTAGATAGATGGTAATGCAAGAGAAATGGAATAAAATAGGGTCTAGCTAGGTGACAACAACATTTAAGGAGAAGATAAAGGAAAGCCATGAATCATGTGCTAGGAAATCCAGAAGTGCACCAACACAGAGGAAGGACTTTATTCAAGATCATCTCATGTAAAGGATGTTAGTGTATAAGACATGGATTGGAGAACAATATTGCGACACAAAATGGAAATGGCGACTAGGGTCAACCTTAATCAAAGGCAACTACAGAAGGTTTCAGAATCAAAATTAGCTCACCTTAATGAACAAATTGAGGAGACACGAAGCATTCTTAACTCTCTATGTTTATGATGATATGAATAAGCATTTTACACGATCTTTGGGTGAGCTGCCAAGCGTGAAACGACATGGTGACTTCATATTCTTGATCAACAATCCAGGCATTTTTGGGTTCGGTTACCTTTATTAAAGGGTCCTTCATTGATTAGAAAACTATAAAAAGATATTAAATGGGAAGTAGTACCAACTAGAATGGAAATTTACCTTTACACAGTAACCAAGCAGGTCATCTAAGCCCCATCCATGAATCAAGTCATTCTGTCATGAAATTAGAATGCAAGAATTAACAAACCAGTAATGTCATGGGGTGAGAGAAAATTTGAAAATCCTGTGCAAGAGACCTCTCAATCAGCTATCGGCTTCAGCGGTGCTAAAATCTCTAATTGTAATAGGCGGGCTTGAGTCGATTAGTAAGTCGACTATCTTATTTAGAAACAGTTCAATATGAAGTTACACACGGCCTTGAGCTGACCTTTGAGGAAAACGGGGACCATATGCTAGAACCCTATATATATTATTTTTCTTCCTAGCAGGGATAAATGGATGTGTGTTTGAAGATGTGTTTTCTTTAAACATAGACATATATGCCCCTCCTTTTACCCGAACATAGCGGACCTTTGATGTTTCCATTGCACCTCTCACCTAGACGCTCGTGAATCCTCTGTTAACACAATTCAAAAAACTAACCATGAGATCTTTTGACCAAAAAGAACTTCGCATGAAAGATGCATTTACCTCTGCGAGATCAAGTAGTTGAAAACCCATGAGTAATGTGAATTGAGGATTAAAATGAAATTAGCCTTGTAGTATAGCTAAATAGGATATCATCGAAACACCGATTCTTGTAAAGGAATATGAGCTGTGTAATTTTGACGTAATGTAAGTAGATGATGCACCACTGCATATTTAGGGGATCCAGAAGTCTTTGGTTTAAATATTTCAAGCTCTTCCTCTTTAATGATAGATAGATACTCTAGCGGAAAGTAATCAGCAGAATACATCTTTGGAATACCTACAGAGACATTACCATGATGTTTGGGAACTAGTATAACATACAATATTATGAAGAAAGCCACGAGGCTTTTTTTGCACTCTCTTCAAAGGTAAGGCTTTCTTATCAAGAAATTTGCGGCGAATCATTTATTTATCCATCGGTATTTTCCATAACTCTTTGGACTAAGCTCGGATTCGGTAAGAGTCGCTAGTGCTAAGGATGTAATTATGCTATGCTTTTGGCTTTGTGGATCTTGGCAGAATAAAGTCGAGTTTACAAATTAGTGTTCTGTTTACAATTCCACATGATTGTAGACCATTAAAATTTCATTAGAACACTCCTAGTGGGATGAGTTAAATCGAAAATGGCCTGTCGGCTTAGAGTGGTAAATGAAGAGAAAGCAGGAACCTAAGTCGTCTTTATATACTAATCTTACACTAATCCCAACACAAACCCCCAAGACCGGGTAACTTAGCAGTTATTTTCATGTGAATTGGACCTTTTTTTAGCATATTCCATATTTGGTTTTTCTTTTGTCCTTGAAAGGATCTAACTCCATTACCCGACAAAAAAATTGAACACATGCATGAATAGGAATTTGAATGACATACGGCCTCTATGATGGTACTATTAAGGCTAGTCTCTTGAGCAAAGACTTCTCAAATTGCAATGGATTTACATGCTCATTCTTACCTCCACCATCAAATGTTCAACTCCAATGTCTTCATCCCAAATGAAAATGTAATCATATTTTGAAGTAATATCACGGATGTAGGCTTTGCAAACCACCTAGATTACCAAAATAAATGGCGAGGAGTTCTTGAAAAATAAGTGATCGTAATACGAAAACGGCAAGTAGATAAATTAAGTCGCAATCAAGAATTGGTACCACTTAGTCTGATCCATAGCAGACACATGCATGGCTTGATTGCTTCATTCCAAATCCCTCTAGTCATCCACAATGCCATCATAGTGAAAAAGCATTATTGTAGTCTCCTGAATTTTAAAGTCCAACGGATTATCAGACATTAACACACTTGACATGTACACATAGAAACAAACAAGAAAATGGCGGTGGTGCGCCATACGCCTCTCACGATAACAAGTTAGATCGAGGGAATGCGGAGAGTGAAAGAGTCGGTCTTTTCAATAAAGAATGTTGTACTTGCATGTTGTCGTTCACATTTCTTTATGGAGGAGGAAGATGATCAAATTTTCATGTGGAAAGTGGGTGATTTCCTTCAAAGCGGAAGGGGAAAGGGCGTTCTTTGCCATATGATTTTTCTTCCTTTTTGATAGCCAAGTTGGCCTTGACTTATCTACAGAAGTGTTTGACCATCTCCAAAGCGGTTATGTGTGCGGGGCGTCTTTGCGAAGTCCGGTTGGGTAATCATTAGCCGACCGTCTTCTTATAGATGACTTCTGGCTAGGAGAGGATAAGTCTAAGTGTTGCATCCCACGACTGGTTGGAAGGTGATATTTGGGCATGGCTTGTGGGTAAAGGTGTTTGGGCCTGGTGAATGGTAAAGCTGGTTCTGGGCCTGATACTCACAACGCCCCTCTTTTTTCCGGCTGGGGAGGTCAATCTTCCCCGACTGGAAAAAGAGGTTCATTTATGATTGGCTTGGTGTGGGGAACAGTGGACTGCTAATGCAGGTATGTTCTAATGTGCCCATTATCGAGGAATTTTCTATTTTTGGTGTTACATTTGATGCAGCTATTTGGGGCTCCCTTGAAGCTTGAAGTCTCTATAAAAGGTTTGAAGGGGGGTGGATCCCTTTGTGCCACTAGCTGTTGTTGGTTTTTCAGTGGGGAGATATGGTTTAGACATTCTTGGGACATTATCGGTGTTGTACTTTTAGTTGCTTCATGGAAGAGACTTTGAAGGGGGCTTGGACGTGATTTTTAACTATGGTTAATTTGAAGGCCACAAGAATTTGGCTGGGGCGCTAATTTGCATTTTGAAGAATATTTTCGAGCCTCACCTATTTCCTTATATGCCCCTCTGCCTTGTTGTGTCATTGGATGGTTTGAAAATTAGAATGGAATCCTCTATAGCCAAGAACCCCCTCTCTTAAATCAACGGGGCTCTTTTTTTTTTTTTTTTTTTAAGGACCTCCTATTCTTCTTCTACAGGTTTCTTCTTCTTCTTTTTCTTCTTCTATAGGTTCTTCTTCTTCTTTTTCTTGGCCTATATTGGGTTATGTAACTGCTGAAGTGTGATCGCTTTGTTGTAGGCGTTTGTCATGTAATTGTGAACGCCTTTTGGCGCAATTAATGAAATCACATTTCCTGATATTTTTGCGCCCTTACATAATTTATTCTTTTTGCGCCCGGATTCCCGGCCAGAGGTAGGGATCGACTCCTCATATCATAGGCTGTGACATTTGATAAAACTTGGGATGGATCGGCCCTCAGTGCTTCTCTTGAACGTAACATAATCGGTCAGCCTAAACTCAACAGTTAGGATGGCACGAGGGCCCACGAGCCTGGCCCACGCTCGTCTTCTGTGCCCTAGGAAGCGAAGCGTCGCCAGGATTCAAATTGTCCATAGAGGTGATGAGTCAGTGACGCATTTAATGCATCTGCAGACTCTAGAAGCTTGATATATAGGGAGTCATCATTGGATTTTACCTGTTCCTCTTCTTTGTTCCATTACCCTGTTTCTTCCCTGCTTGAGAGCTTCTGCCTACAGATATTCTGGTACATCGCGGACCGTTTCACTAGGCACTCTTTTCTTCCTCATTTTTCAGGTGAACATAGTTTCTACTCTAGGTACGCTTAGTCTCGGTCGCCGACTAGTTTCTGGTGATAGAGTCGTAAGGGGGTGTCCATAGGGCATGCTAGAACTGGGTGAATCTTCCCTGGGTCCAATGGGTTCACATAGGTTCTCGTCTTTTACCAGTTTGGTATTGTGACTTGGGGCTGATTTTCATCTTTTCGCCTCCTGAGTTGTTGTCTGCTTGCAGTATGATGAGAGGTCGGGAAAGGAACTTCTATTAGATCAAGGCGGGGCGCGGCGGGGGCCTAGCCTAGAGTTGCTTTTGCAAGCAGCATTATATCTTCCCTTTCCATGGATGAGGTGAGGTCTTATTATCAAATCCCCGAGGATATTGACTTTGAGTTGTCGGAGGGCCTGGGCTTAACGAATCTACAATGGGCGAAAAATGCAACAGTGTTTTTCGCGGAGCAACTCATGACCAAGCTTTGCTTCACTGTCGTCCACAGTCGAAGCAATTCTTGCACTTCACCAAAAGCTCACACACATATTCACTAAACGCCATTCGGAGATTGCTGTTTGGATCGCTGCATTACTAAACCCTTCGTTATCGGTTGGACCTTTCATTGGTGGAGTTTGCTTTGCCACCTTGAGGGGCAAAGCGCACGGCCGACCGACTATCCATAATCGGCCAGGCCCTCGGCTCTGATTCATTATGGGACTCCCAGGTCGCCCCGAGTCTAGGCAAGAGCAGTGATCCTGGTCAAGGGACCTTAGGATGAGACCTCGGGCTCTCCTGACCTTCCGTTTTCTGTAAACCAGTCAATGTCTTTCCCAGGTGTGTAGCATGTGTGCTTTAACCACATTTGCTCGATGTGTGCGGACCTTGACCCATGTCTTTGCTTGTGCGGGGAAAAACCCGGAAGGGGTAAAGCTGGTTGGTGGGTGGAGAAGGCCAGTTTTGAAAAAATTCGGAAGTTGTTGGAGATTTCTGACTGGGAGCGACATTATGAAGTCCTTCTTACTTTGAACAATTTGGGTGATTTGAGTCAACCCGACTCCTTACAGCGTTCCGGTCATTCCGCGCCCTCTACCCATAGAAATTATGGAAGGGGAGCATTACGTAAATGCAGACCTTTTAAACTTACTCCCGGGCAGCTCATCTCCAGCTAGAGGAACCGGAGGCCGAGGCGGCTGGTTGGGATTTGGCGATCCGTACTCAGCCCGGGCAACCTTCCTCTGCTAGTGAGAGTTCACAGCCTGCCACAAGCATGGGTTGGGCGAAAGGGGTAGATTTGTTTGGAGCGTCTTCCTTTAACGAGAGGGTTCTTGTCCCAGCCCCAGTATTGAAGAGAAGAGAGGGACGTCGAGACAAAAAGGTTCTGGGCGGAGTGGAAGATTTCGTCCCTTGGGTTCCCCCCATATCCAGTCATCCCCTTGATTGGGAAGAAGAAGAGGAGGAGGACAAAATGTTTGACCTGGTACATAACTTTGTTGCCCTGAAAGCGAAAACATGATGCTAGCTTCAAGCGGGTGGCTGATGTCATCCCCGAGGTGGCTGAGGGAGAGAGCTCGGATGTGCAGGCAATTTTCATCTCAGGTTCGCCTGAGATGGGTTTGAATGACCAGTCGGCTGTGGAAAACGCCACTTTAGTGGAATCAGAGGAGGCCTCTCCGACCCCCACAGCAATCCAAGTGATCCATCCTCCAGTAGGCTTCTAGTGGATGAGAGGTCGGTATACACAGAATTTGGTGTGCGAGGCCATTGCTGCTGAGCGGGTACATCTGAATTATTATCTACCTCCACGGGGCCCGACTCCGCCTATGGAGGAGGTTTTGGCTCCCGGGTCAAAGGGCGCCTAGGAGATCATCAATCGCTGGAGGCCTTTTAATAGGGGCGAATCCTCGGTAGACCACTTATATGAGCTATACCCGGCCCTATTGCGGATGCCCGCTCTTGTGCGGGCGAGGAGAAGGCGAAAGAGTATGCCATCTCGGGCTCCACTTCGGTAAGGACCTCCTGCACGGATGGTTGAAAGGCGGGATCTTTGGTCATGACCATAACTGCTCAATAGAGCGAAGCTGTGCGCTTGTAGCGCTGATGAGTGCCTAAAACACCGGGTGCATACCGCAGCGTCGGTCTTACGTTTTTAAGATTATTTACATTTAAATATGTATTTTTATAGCCTAATACATGATTAGTGCAATTGGTGTGAATGCAGGTGAAATTGGTACGAAAAGAGCAGTTTTTGGAAGCGTTCGAGAGCAGAGGATCAAAGTGCATAAAGATGGGCAGCGTCGCGGCGATCTAGCGTCGTGGCGTCCCCCACGCTCGTGGCGTCCCAGCATTGTGAAGTTAGGTCAACTAATATAAAAGTCAGCAAATTGGCAGTCGCAGCGCCTCAAGTCATGACGTCTGGCGTCAGCGGCGTTGCGGCGTTGCAAGCGTCGGTAGCGGTTTTTGTCCTCTCATCATTAAAAGCAAAATGGGGGCGCATAATTTGGTGCTTCGGGATCGATACGAACTAGGGCTCAATCCAAACAGTGACATCGATCTCGAAGAGCGAAGTGATTTGTATTTTCTTAAGTTTTGGATAATAGAGGCGTGTTTTATATGTCCGCGTAGTGGTATTTTTCTACTTGGTATTCGTATGTTACAGATCTATACTGAGGAGGTATTGTTGAACCTATCACATTAGAATGGATTAAAAGTTTATTAATTTATATTATTCATTGATTTATGATTCATTATCGTCTAATCTACATCTGTGAATCAATTACATGGTGATATTTGGCCAACATTAGTGTGATCCTTATTAGAGATCAGAGATTCGAGAGATGAGGATACTGGGATATAGGTAGAGCAGCCTTGGTTGATTCGGTGGAATAGAGATATTCCGAACCTAAAGGTGGCAATTAAAGTTGAACATTAAGGCATTCGGATCACCCAGGAGTTGGGGTGAGATACACTCCAACTCTACTATGGCGAGATAGAGCGAATACACCTCGGGGGTATCTACGTGAATCACCTTGCCATTAATAAATCATAAATAAACTAAATAATATTATCCTTGAAATAATCCATCGAAAGTGCGAGGAAGACAAAGCCTAGTCTCCATTACATAGTAATTCATTCAGTTAGTTTTGTAGTTTATATTCGGACACTAGTGCCTTTCACACAAGAGACGTATCGGATAATGCTTGAAGAAAGCAAATCTCTGTAGTCCATGCACCTATCCTGTGGATCGATATAGTACCATTTGGTACACTATATTACTTAGGCTGACCGTGCACTTGCACACATAGGCGTACATTTACACACCGCGTTTTTCGGCTGTCAGAGTTTTGGCGCCGTTCTTGAAATGGATAGGTTCAGTGATATAGAGAATAAAGCAATTATATATTACTCACGGAATTTACGTTTTTATTTGTTTTTTCAAGTGTTGGCAATTTGGTCTTGTTGTTTGTGTGTGATTGCGGTTTAGATTCGGTCTGAGTACATGCGCCCGGCCGAGTCGGGTTGACCAACATATATTTGATCCCGAGCGAAAGAACTTTACGAGAACACGCGAGAGCGACGGAACAACTCGGAAATTTATAAACATATGGAGAACAATGAAGAAGCGGGATCTTAGCATTAGGCAAAACAGGCCCCGGAAGAGCGTAGGGGAATATGAAGGAATCAAGCACCCGGGCCGTTTATTCGGCGGATAGTCCCCTTCATGTTGTTAGAGTTTGCTCTACCGCTACTTGTTGTTGAGGCATTTATCGAAGACCACTATTCGGGCCAATTAACTTCGAGTTAAATTCAGTCACTTTGCAGATCTTCAAAACATCTTGTTTCACGGGTTGCCTAATGAGAATCCAAATATGCATCTGACCAACTTTCTTGAAGTGTGTGACACGATCAAGTACAATGGGGTTACTGAAGAGGCACTCAGGTTGAGGCGTTTCCTTTCGCTAGGTGATAAAATGAAGCATTAGTTAACAAGTCGACCCTTCGGATTCCATTTACCTCATGGAGCGATTTAGTGCAAAAATTCGACCAAGTTCTTTACCCTCGAAAAATTGCACAACTTGTGCAAGAGATCCAATCTTTTGGACAACTAAAAGGTGGAGAACTTTGGCGGAGGCATGGAATGATTTCTGAGCTCTTTGAGAAGAGTGCCCGCTCACGGACTAACGGATGGATGCAGAGTCCATACTTTTGCATATTAGTGCGAGGAATGCAACGAGGCAGTGATTGATGCCTGGTTTGGAGGAGCACTCATGAAAACCACGGACCAAGCTTATGAAGTGCGGAAGATAGATGCGACCAATACAAATGGAGTGGCCTAGGGAGAAGACTACACAGTAAAAGCCATGGGTGCTTACCGAGATAATGGGATTCTCAACAATGCGGTTAATCATGTTGCACAACTTACTAAGCAGTTAACTAGACAACAAGGAACCGCGAATTCCATATAGACCAACCCATGGGAGTTGTGAATTACGTGGTGGGCAACCTGATAGCAGAATGTCGGTCGAAACCATGTAGAGCGGGCCGGTATGTGTCGAGATTCAATCGAGACCAGCCCACAACAACAAGGACAGTATGGGGGAAATAACTACCAGAACCAAAATCAAGGCTAAGGGTGGCGTAACAATCAGAATCAGAACAATCAGAGCAGTCAAGGGTATGGATGGAGGAACAATCAGAGCAATATGCCATCAAACAGGGTTAGTGAACCACCTCCTGAAAGGTGGATTTAGAGACAAGCCCTTGCCCAAATCTTTGACCTCCCACTCTGCTTTCATGGAATGAGACCAAAGGCGAATATGCGACAACGAGGCCACTCAATTGAACAATCAAGCGCGCGGTTGAGAAACTTGGAAGTAAGATGGGCCCCGAATGGCTAATCTAATGAAAGAAAGCGGCCCAAGGTTTCCTTACCAAACAACTTTCAGTAAACTAGAGAAGAGATGGGAATGAACATGTCAGCGATCCTCTTTGAGAAGTGGTAAAGAATTAGGAACCACAGGGCAATCACGGTTGTAGGAGGTAGAGGCTGAGAAAGTCATCCAGCCCGGTCAGAATGATGATGCAGGATAAGGAGCTTTAATGAAATCGTGCGGAAAACCTCTTGAAGCAAGGGCTGACCTACGATTCCTTATCCACAGCGATCTAAGGAGCATAAAATTTGGATAAGCAGTTCACCAAATTCATGGAAGTGTTCAAGAAGTTACACATTTATATCCCATTTGCTGATGCTTTGGAACAGATGCCCAGTTATGTGAAGTTTATGAAAGACATCTTTTGTCTCGAGAAGAAGATTAGCTGATTCAAGCAGTTAGCAGCGGGAATGTAGTGCCATACTTCAGAGGAAACTGCCGCAAAAGCTTAAAGACCCATGCAGTTTCACTATTCCTTGCACCATTGTAAATGCTATGTTTGAGAGAGCCCTATTTGATTTAGGTGCCAGCATAAATCTCATGCCCTTGTCCATTTTTAAACGTTTGGGATTAGGTGAAGCTCGTTCAGCTACGGTCACACTTGACTTGCCGGCCAGTCCTTAAAGCATCCGAGGAGGGTAATAAAGATGTCTTAGTAAAGGTTGACAAGTTTATCTTCCCAGCAGATTTCATTGTCTTAGATATGGAAGGAGACAAAGAAATACCCATAATTTTGGGCATACCGTTTCTTGCAACTGGCAGGGCAATGATTGACGTTAAGAGGGAAGAACTAAAATTGAGTCTTGCGGGAAGATGAAGTCAAGTTCAAGTATGTTTGAAATTTGTGAGACATCCGGCGGAGAGTGATGCATACTTCATGGCGAAATATTAGAGGCTATAGTGTCTATGCAAAGTGATCTCACTTGATCCTTTGGAGACTAGCCCTGAACGAATGATCGGAGAATATGAGCGAAGGGCGGAGATATGTA
Source organism: Tetrastigma voinierianum (assembly GCA_016808115.1). Taxonomy (NCBI): domain Eukaryota; kingdom Viridiplantae; phylum Streptophyta; class Magnoliopsida; order Vitales; family Vitaceae; genus Tetrastigma; species Tetrastigma voinierianum. The sequence continues at coordinate 89,398 of JAEQBH010008815.1, forward strand.
AAATGGTTGGATTCGTTTCGGACCCAATAGAAAGGAAATACTTGAATATCTAGGTGAAGGGCTAGCGCCGAGTACCATCGGTTGAACAACCACCCAGATGGAACAAAAACCTGCGCTAGCCATTTGAAGTATGCATATCTTGGGATAACATCTACCTTACCAGCTGATCATCTTAGTAACCTTGGCGAACTAGGAGGAGAAGTTGTGAGGTCCTTAGAGACCATAAAAATGCACTTGGGTGGTCTCTAGCCGATTTAAAGGGTTAAGCCCTTCCATGTGCATGCATTGTATTTTGTTTAGAAGATGGGCATAAACCTTCAGTGGAGCGCGAGAGGAAATTTGAATCAACGATGAAAGAGTATTGAAATGGAAATTTGAATCTTGGAGTAATTTATCCTATTCGGATAGTGCATGGGTAAGTCCGGTTAGTAGTACCTAAGAAGGGCGGAACAACTATCATAAGAACTGAGAATAACATATTGCTGCCTTCTCGAATAGTTACTGGGTGGAGGATTTGTATTGATTATCGGAAACTGAACAAAACCACTCGAAAAGATCATTTCCCATTGCCGTTTCTAGATCAGATGCTGGATCGATTAGCCGGTCATGAATATTATTGCTTTTTGGATGGATATTCTGGCTACAATCAAATCGCTATAGCCCCGGAAGATCAGGAGAAGACGACATTCACATGTCCCTATGGGACATTCGCATTGGTAGATACACTGAATTTGTGCAATGCGGGCACCTTTCAGCGATGTATGATGGCCATTTCTCCGACATGGTTGAAGACAATCAAAATCTTCATGGATGATTTTCGGTATTGGGTAATTCATTTGACAACTGTGCAGAAGCGAGATCGGTATTGATAAGATGTGGGAGACCAACTTAGTACTCAATTGGGAGAAGTGCCATTTATGGTACAAGAGGGTGTGTGTACTCGGTCATCGGTTCCAATGACCGGAATAGAGTGGGCGAGCAAGATTGAAAGCGATTGAAAAAATTACCTCCCTTTCGTCGGTAAAAGGGATCATAAGTTTTAGGCCATATTTGGATTCCTGGCGCTTCATCAAAAGACTTCTCCCAGTTGCAAAACCGTTTTTCTAATCACTCTGGTCCAAGGGACCCCATTTGAGTTTGATTCGCAGTGTTTGCATGCATTTTCAGTGTTGAAAGATAAGTTGGTATCAGCTCCTATTGTCGTGGCCCCAGATTGGTCCTTCCCATTTGAACTTATGTGCGACGCAAGCGATTTTGCGATTGGGGCAGTGTTGGGGCAGAAACGAGAGAAAATTTTCCAGGTAATTTACTATGCAAGCAGAACCTTGAATGATGCTCAGTTGAATTATGCCACTACAGAGAAAGAACTATTGGCTATTGTCTTTGCTTTTGACAAATTCAGACCTTATTTGATTGAAGTACTTAGGTCGTCGTTCTGCTGATCATTCTGCCATTAAATGCTTGATGACTAAAAAGACGCCAAACCTCGATTAATCCGATTGGGTTCTTTTCTTTGCAAAAATTTGATGTTGAGATTAAAAGGCAAGAAGGCACTTGAGAACCTAGTAGCGGATCATGCTCACGATTGGAAGGGACCAGTGATGATGTTCAAGTGAATGGCCAATTTCGGATGAGAAACTCTGCCCAGCTGTGAAGACAAGAGGGTAGTTCCATGGTTTTCAGATTATGTGAATTATTTGGTGGCCAAGGTAGTCCCCCCGGAATTTAACTATCAACGAGAAAAAGAGTTTTTCGCACATTTGAAACACTACTATTGAGAGGAGCCAATTCTTTACGAGACCTTTGCGCGTCGGGTGATCCGGAGATGTGTGCCCGAAGATGAAATGAACAGTATATTGAACCACTGCCACTCTCTACCATGTGGTGGACATTTTGGTGGCCAGAGAACAGCAGCCAAGGTACTTCAATCAGGCTTCTATTGGCCGACTTTATTCAAAGATGCTCATCATTTCGTATCCACATGTGACAAATGTCAACGAATGGGGGGTATTTCTAGAAGGACAGAGCCGCCATGCACCCGATTCTGAAGTAGAAACTGTTCGACCATATGGGGACTTCATAGGACCATTTCCCCATCTTATAACCTTTGTACATCTTCTTTGGCGGTAGACTATGTCTCGAGAGTGGGTTGAAGCAATTCAGACCCATTTTCAACGATGCCAAGATTAGGTGGCTCAAATTTCTTCGCGATACGTATTCTCCACGATTTGGAACCCCTCGAGCACTGATCACAGATAATTGTACTCATTTATGCAATAAGGTGATTGACAAGGTTTTGCAAAAGTATGGGGTACGCCATCGTACATCTCTTGCATATCACCCACAGTCAAATGGGCAGCGAGTATCAAATCGAAATTAAGTCCGTCTGGAGAAGCCGGTTAACGAGTTCGAGAAAGTTGGTCTAAAGATTGAAAGATGCACTGCGGGCGTCTCAGAATAGCTTTTAAAACGCCCTTGGGTATGTCGCCCTTTAGAATTGTTTATGGCAAAGCATGCCATCTTCTAGTAGAATTAGAGCATCGAGCCTACTGGGCATGTGACGCCCCAATCCCGGGGTGTCCGTTATTTTCCGTCGACACATGAAATCTCGTATCTCACGTCGTGAGGCACGTACATGTGTAAAACGGCCCAGTAGGGCCCGCACATCCATACAACCCAAGTATAAATTTTATACAAAATATGATTAATTTACAATTGTATTTATTACAATTTATACAAAAAATGGGTCTCTAGCCCAAAATTTTACAAAAAAAACAGAAAATACAATATAAGGCCATCTTGGCCGTTTCTTCATCTAAAACCTATTGCGTCCCACCCAGTGCGTGCTTGGTACCTAAAAAAAATAGTCCCACGACGAGGTGAGCAAAGCCCAGTAGTGGAATTCCTACTTGGGTTACTCCCGCCTAAGTGCAATGCAATGGCACCTGACATTCAACACATCTTTAATATATCACTCATGCATATATTAACAAAATTTAATCCATACATCATGTTATTCAGTTTAAAATAATAACATAAACTTAGCTCACATGGGCTAAGGCACTATCCGGCGGTTCGTCTTGGAATAGCCCACAATTTCACACAAACATGTTATTTTTCTCATGGCAATAACACACTACCACACAATCACACAAACAGCCCGTGGACTGTCCAAACCACTCTAGGGATTTCTTAACTCGGTCCAAAGCTTTTGGAAGCGAAACCACGGCCATCCAGGCCTCAACAAATCCCATCATTACATAACCCTTAAGCGAAGAAGTAAAGCAAGTAGAATAAAGCCCTACCTTCTCGGGTTTATTAAAACTCCTGATAAGTGCTCTGCGTGGCCCTCGGCGTGTAGACCAACTTGCCTCTTCTTGAAGTGAGCCACGACGGTCGATCGTCGTAGATCTTAGAAAGCTAGACTTTCTCTCTAAAACCCCATCTCGACCCCTTTGCCGTCAAACAACCAGCCAAGAAGAAAATGAAAGTGGAGAAGATGATGTCTTCTCCTTAAAATTACAAGTTTGCCCCTCATTAGTTGACTTTCTCCAACCCACTTTACATGTGGCTCAATGTGAGCCATGGATCTCCTCTTAGTGCCATGTGTCCTCATGAGGACATGCAAATGTAGCATTGGTCTCCTCCACGTGGCGACCCTCTAATGTCTGCCACTTGGCATCCACTTTTACCTTGCCATGTGTCATGGAGCCTCCAGCCTTGAAAAACGTGGAATTCCGACCACCTCGGAATCCAACGAAATTCGACGTGGTAGCTAGATTTCGCGAGACGATTCCAACGGTGAAGTCCGTTTCATCATCCGAGATCTAGAAAAATTCTGGATTTTTGACGAAATTACCATTTTATCCTTAGTTAGGAAATGCATAGTTTTAGAGGTCTCACATTCTTCCCCCGCCCAAAAGAATTTGATCATTCCGCTACACACCTCGCGTCAACCACGTGCATATCAGACCCTACACAGCAATTTACGCTTGGTGTGTAGCGACGTCCTAAGGTCACAATCACACGACGATCTAATGAATTTGTCAACTTTAATTCATGTCATGAATGACATCCATTCACCGAACCCTTGCCGGTTCACCAACACCCAAATGAAATTTCCATTGGGTATCCAAATTTCGAGTCACTCTCGACTCCTATCACTCGACTCTAAGCCTACGTGATAACCACGACCGTTTGTTTTCATCTCGAGTCACCCCCGACTCCTATCACTCAACTCTAAGTCTAGGTGATAACCATATCCTTATGTCCTCACCTCGAGTCTCTCCCGACTCCTATCACTCAACTCTAAGTCTGGGTGATAACCATTTCCAAACAAAAGTATTTGTTTTAAACTGTGGACAACCCTCCGATATAAATAGTGGACATACTCCGATAATCTATTTTGTGGACAACCCTCCGATGTATATCAATTGGGCATACTCCGACGATTGATGGTAAGATATAGACCCAATCCTCCGATGTATATCGAGGTGGGCATACTCCGGCGATTGATATTATATATGGACAGCCTCCGATGTATATCAATTGGGCATACTCCGGCGATTGATGTTAGATATGGACAATCCTCGGAATATTGTAGTGGACATACTCGGAGTAAATAATATTGTTAATTGACCCTCCAGGAACAACTCTCAAGAAACCACTTGCACTCCTCCTAATGTTCTAGGTGCTAGTGCATATGAAATGCAATGAGCCATTTCCATTTCCTTAACCCATACGACTCATTTGGACATTGTCCTATTAACCGAGCCCACTAATCAACACCATAAGCAGTGTTGATCTACAACCGTGTACTCACTACACACCATCGAACACCCATCACAGTGTCGATCTCATCTATGCACTCACACCCATGTTATGCGATGTTTTTGTGCACATGTATAAAATGCAGATATGCCCCGTCTTGTGGCACCCAATCCGGGGTCCACCATAAGCAAAATCTCGAGGATCTCTAACTCCCAATCGAGCCTGCTCCGGTCAACTCTCACCCTACATCCTAGGGAAGAACATCTATACTTGGCTTCTCCAAAGGCCTTAACCTCTAAGCCCAAATCCAATGTCGTGTCGGGTATGACAACCCGGCCTAGGTCTCAATTACTGACAACCTGATGGTTGTCAACTCATCCATGTCAACTTGACATCAACAACCAATACGTCTACCACCCTAAAGTCCATGCGCTTCCATTTGCGCCAACTACGATCTGTCACGACTTGACCCACACTCTCGGCCCCTACGGCCTATACGTCTTTGCCGAAGGTGCTCGTATAGCGCCCCGAAACTGAAACTGGTTCCTCTTACCCGTACTAGGGTGTGGAGGAACAAAGCGTAATCCTCTCCCATCCCTCTGGCCCGGCTAGGACCGCGTATCTCAAAACCTTGGGATCCACGTCTGCAGGGGCAATCCCTCCTCATATGTCAGTTCCTGGCAATGGTAGCATACCATCTGCCCATCCTGAATGGCAACCCTAACTCGTCTTACTGATGTTTGGGACTGAGGTGTCCCATAACCTTGGGATTCTTGCCTCCGTGGGCAATCCCTCCTCATATGTCCAGGTTGGCGGCAGAAATAAGCACAGCCTGCGGATGACTAGATGCAAATCCGACCTGGTCACGAAACTCGTGTGGCAGTCTTACGCCTCTTTTTCCCGATTGGAAGAAGATGGATCTTCCTTCCTCTTAGTGCCAACATCCATATCCTGGATGCCTCGTATGTCGTCTACTCCTCCGCAGGTTTCTTTGCTAGCATGTGCAATAGCGGCGGTCACGCTCCCTCTGACCTCATCGAGGCACCTTTGGTGGCTGCGGTGGTGTTTGGCTGGCACTCGTGTGGACAACCTCTACGTCTTCTCCCTCGACTAGCCATCTACATATGTAAAATGGCAACAAGATTCATTAGGTCTAACTAGCAATACATGCCAATTACTAAAAGACTTGACACCCGTGAACTTACCGTTCATTTCTAAGTGGTCTTGGTACTGACCACTCATAAATAAGTCAGAAACCTTCATGTTTGTTTCCTTATCCAAGTCCCTAGATTTATAGTTCCCTAACCTTAGCATTCACCTTTCTATCGCATTTCACCATGCATATAATTTCCTATGCAATAGCAATTCTTCATAATCCTCATATACATCACACTATGCATATGTCACACTAGCAATTTGAAACCCAAAATCGCGCAATTAAAAAACATGCAACAATAATAACGTATCTCAAAGGGTGTAAATACAGCCCCGAGACACTATTCACACACTGAAAAAATTTTAAAAATTTTCACATACCACGTTAATGCATTTATAGTAATTTCCATATAAATATTTTATATATTAAATCATACCCAAGAAAATTTTTAAAAATTTTGTACTCTTTTTTTTTACCCGTGAGCGTGTTCATGAGCGATTATTATGAGCGGTGTAAGCTTGTTATTTAATAAGCGGTGCGAATCAAAAGCTGGGTTGCCCGCGGGTGCGGTCGCACCCAAGGCCCATGTCGCCAGCGCTGGCGCGGTGCCATGTCGGTGAAGGCTGGCGCGCGCGCCACTGACCATACGGTCGCCCGGCGCGTAATCGCGCGCGCGGCCGGCGCTTGTCGCGCTCGTCTCGCGGCGGTCGGCGCATAAGCGCCCGGTCGTGGCGCATGTGCGACCTCCTCTGCCAGTCAAACCGCGAAGTCGTGACGTCGTTTCGGTCGCGTTACTCAAAGGCCCATCCATGTCGCGACGCTCCGCGGTGTCGCGACCAGTTTCTTTGTCCGGCCCCCTGAAGCGGTCGCTACCACATGTCGTGACATCATTGGTGTCGCGTGTGATCAGCTCAGCTCCATGGCGACATCACATTGGTGTCGCGACACGAGTCTCTTACGCCCCACACATTTGTCACTTGTCGCGACATCAAAATGATGTCGCGACATCCCTTCGCCTAACCCGCGACCCTCGTAGCCGGCGACCTCACGTGGTGTCGCGACATCACATTATCGCCCGATATGCGTGACATCGCGATGTCGACATCAAACCATCTTAGCCTCGCTCTACCCTTTCGTCGCGGCGCCATGCCATGACCTCCTTCACCGATCACCCATGCCGGCTTCACTTTGATAACCGGCGACATCAAGCAACCCTCAAAGCTTCTAACCTATGCTTGGTGGCGGTGGCGTCCGTTTTAAGTGTGACCTCACGTCCGGCTCCAATCCAGGTCGCGACCTTAATCCATGTCGCGACCTCAACAGGTCCTAACCCACAACAAAATTTTTTTATTTTTTTTTCATCCTCCAGTGACCTTCTTTACGCTACCTTTTGATCTGATAGCCTAACCCACTGCTATACCTAAACTTCAAAAATTTAAGAGTTGAATTTCAACTCTTTTTTCCATGTCTGGCAGAACAACCTTCGAGAATTTCACAACACCCATCTCTTTACTATTCAAAAAGCTGGAACCTTGCCCGGAAAATCAAAAATTTTTTTTTCTTCAAATCCTCTAGTAGCCTTCCCTGCTACTCCTAAAGATCACCGATATCTTAAAAAGCTTGCTCTCTACCCTTCTAAATTTCTAGACTTTAATTCTGATTCTTTCCCTTGTCTGCGAAAAACTGAATAATTTTCAGGAAATTCTAAATCCCATTACATTGATGTTCAAAAAGCGGAGCATCGAGAGAAAAATAATTTTTTTCGTTTGTTGCGGACCGTTACGCATAAATCCACCGGAACATCTAGGTTGTGTTTTCTCGCCTAATGTTCGAATTTCCTATGCTAATCACCAAGCATACAAATTCACATAACAAACATGTTATACACCATCACACATCACATTTAATTCACCAAAATACTGCTGATGTATAGTCTATCCAGTGCCCACAAAGTCCTAGGTATTCATTATACCTAACTCTACACCCAGTGAGCTCCAAGGTAACCGTTCGTAGCTACGATGCCATCTTTGTGACGCCCCAATCCCGGGGTGTCCGTTGACTACCCGTCAACCCGCGGAAATCTCATATCTCACGTCGTGAGGCACGTACATGTGTAAAACAGCCCCGGTGGGGCCCGCATCCTCCTGACCCAAGTATAAATTTTATACAAAATATAGTTAATTTACAATTGTATTTATTACAATTTATACAAAAAATGGAGTCTCCTTGAAATTTTACAAAAAAAAACGAAAATACAAGATAAGGCCATCTTGGCCGTTTCTTCGCCTCTAAAACCTGGATGCGTCCCATCCCCAATGCGTCTTCAGTACCTAAAAAAATAGTCCCACGACGGGGTGAGCAAAGCCCAGTAGTGGAATTTCCCTACTTGGGTTACTCCCCACCTAAGTGCAATGCAATGGCACACAACATTCAACACATGCTAATATATCACTCATGCATATATTAACAAAATTTAATCCATACATCATGTTATTCAGTTTATAATAATAACATAAACTTAGCTCACATGGGCTAAGGCACTATCCGGCGGTTCGTCTTGGAACAGCCCACAATTTCACACAAACATGTTATTTTTCTCATGGCAATAACACACTACCACACAATCACACAAACAGCCCGTGGACTGTCCAAACCACTCTAGGGATTTCTTAACTCGGTCCAAAGCTTTTGGAACCGAAACCACGGCCATCCAGGCCTCAACAAATCCCCATCCATTACATAACCCTTAAGCAAAAAGTAAAGCAAGTAGGAGAAAAACCCCTACCTTCTCGAAGTTTGTCGACTCCCAAAATCTAATTATTACTCTACGTGGCCCTCGACATGTAGACCAACTTTGCCTCTTGCGCTGAAGCGAGCCGACGGTCCGATCGTCGTAGATCTTAGAGAGAAGCCAGACTTTCTCTCTCTAAAACCCCCATCTCCAGCCACTGCCCGTCAAACAACCAGCCAAGAAGAAAATGAAAGTGGAGAAGATGATGTCTTCTCCTTAAAATTACAAGTTTGCCCCTCATTAGTTGACTTTCTCCAACCCGCGCACATGGCTCAATGTAGGCGTTCCTCTTGGTGCCATGTGTCCTCATGAGGACATGCAAATGGTTGGCATTTGGTCTCCTCACGTGGCAGCCCTCTAATCCACGCCACTTGGCATCCTTTACCTTTATGTGTCATGTCAGACACCCGAGCGCCTTGAAAACGTGGAATTGTAGGCCAACTCGGAATCCACGAAGTCGGCGATGGTAGCTAGATTTCACGAGGCGATTCCAGCGGTGAAGTCCGTTTCGGTCATCGAGATCTAGAAAAATTCGGATTTTGGCCAAAGTACCATTTTATCCTTCGTTAGGAAATTAGTTTCAGAGATTCTCCCGCAGAACCTTTCGGCGAGTTAGACATAGACGATACACTAGCGGTGAAGAAACACTCTGACTCGATGAAGCTAGACAAATTCGAGCAGCTTAAAAATGCGTATTTACAAAAAGAAAAAAAGAGTCAAAAGCACAGCACGATAAACACATTACGGGGAAGGAATTGAGATTTGGACAACGAGTTCCTCTTATTTAATTCCGTCTAAAAACTCTTTCGGAAAATTTGATGTCTAGATAGTGCAGGCCTTTCCACAGTGACCAGGTCTTTTCACATGGTAGAGGCGAGATTACATCTGAGAAAGGAACATTCAGTTACCACAATGATTGAAGCCGTATTTTAAAGGCGAGTTCCAAGCGGTCGCGAGATCATTCCTTTGACGCACAGACGAAGTTCGGTAAAGCGGTTCCTCTGAGCTCTCAGGTTCAGAGCACATTGAGATTCAGGGCCGTCGAGCTAACGACATTAAACATAGCGCTTCTTGGGAGGCAACCCAAGTTTCTTTTCATGCAATTTTCCTTTTTATGTCTCAATTTTAATTTATTATCTACTTTAAGTTATGATGGTTTCTTTGTCTTGTCCATATCGGAATCATTTTTAAAACATAATTTCGGGACACCTTGATGAATGTCTTGGGAGGATCCACTCATAGAACTTACGAAGAAAAGTCAGAGTCCCATTTTACGAGGGAGTTTTCTCTTATCTTACACTATGGTTGCATAATGTACATTGTAGGCCTTCTCTGTAACGTCGCGACGTTGGCACTCAACGTCGCGACGTCTCAACGTCGCGATGTCAGTTTGACCCTCTCTGGAACGTTGCGACGTGAGATCCCAACGTCGCGACGTTGATTTTGAACCTCCTAGGAACGTCGCGACGTGAGATCCCAATGTTGCGACGTTGATTTTGATCCTCCCTGAAATGTCGCAACGTGAGATCCCAACGTCGCGACATTGATTTTGAACTCCTCTGGAACGTCGCGACGTTGATATTCAACGTCGCGACGTTGACTAGCGGTCTGCGGAACCTGCATAGCGTTGATGCGCGTCGCGGCGTTGTTTATTAACATTCTGCGGGCGTCGTGATGTTGCGGTTTTTAGGCCACACATCCCACATTTTGCTCTTCTCCTTTGTATCATCCACCTTTGAACCCCCAGCGCCACTGCGCGCCTTACACCGACCATTGCGAGTTCCCACCACCGCGGTCGGAGGCGGTGTTGCCCTCCGACACCCTCTCTGCACACCACCATCACCATCACACACACATCCCTGGGCGCCATTCATACACTCCACTTAGGTGTTCTCGCACTAGTCTAGTCATCCACCTTAGGTCTAGGGATCCCCATTTAGGTTCACATTTAGGGTCACATTTAGGTTTATTTCGAGTTGGAGTCACATTTAGGGTCCTTTGGTGCATAGTTGGTGCCGTTTTCCTAGTGCCTCTAGGTGTTTGGCACTGTGTCTAGCCAATTGGGGGTGTCACCTTGGTGCCATAACGCATTCCCCCTCTAGGGCATAAGTCCTTTCCTCCGATGCGGAAGGCGAAGTTGCCTTCCTGGCAGAGATTCGGCCAGTGACGATTTGACCCCCAATTATGATGTCTCACGGTTCGTCAATGAGGGTGCCGCCGATCGGTTCGGCACCATCTGCAAGAACCGGTCATTTATTAAGGAAAAGGGTTTTCATCACCCTGACGACTTCTTCCGTAAAACTATTGCGGCCAAGGGATGGCGAGCACTTTGCCAACCACCTCATCCAGTACACGATGAGTGTGGTCACGAAATTCGCCAATCTCGCCTCCTACGTCGTCAAGAAGGTTCGGGTGAGGGTGTGTTGAAGTGGAGCTTTAGTGGAGTCGATCAATCGGCTATTATAATCTTGATCATGTCCCCTCGGAGTAGTTTGATCGGCTTCTGACCTCCAGGCTACCGAGGTCATTCGGTCTTGACTAATGGTGAGGCAATTGGAAACTCAACGGTGAGAGATTATGCCGTCCACTTCAAGGCCAAGCTTTTGGCCTATCCCCAAAGGTCGGCATCACTTCATCCACGTCGGCGTCGTTCAAGCTGACGAATGTGTAAAGTGATCGTAAGCGTGCCACGCTTCCGATTATGCCATCATTGAAGGATATTCCTTTTGATGTTAGGCGGGTTATAGAGGGCATGCATCCTCCATAGCAAGGACGCTAAGATGAATTTGGGGCACCACTTTCCTCATTATGGCTTATGCAAGCGGTGGGTGCCCCTAGATTGACAATGAGGCGTGGTTACACCATCGAGCCATATCAGTCAGAGGGACAAATAGGGTGTCCCACGACACGAGAGGCGTCACGGTCCCGGCCATGAGCCCTCGGACGAGGACGATCTCCACGATTATCAGGCTCGCTTTGGACTCCTCGGCGATCCCCAGGGGGACATTGGGCAGTCATCGTCCCACCCACCACCACCACCACCTCCACGGCCAGTCGCCCGGCGGCTCCACTCTAGTCCCACGCCCAGGCCCTCGGACCGGTCTTTCCATGCAGGCGCTTTGATGCATTAAGGATGAGACCCGGGACAGAGTCCTCATCACACGGGATATGGGGCCCTTGGCGCGTGCGTACGAGTTCTGGCCCGACCAGACCCTTATTCTTCGGCGGCGGTCGCTCGGACCCGACTACTAGCCCGGCTTCTAGCCATCCACCAGCCGCCAGCCACCACCGCATTGACGATTCGATAACCGAAATTCCCTTCACCCTCTCCCATTTATTTTTTCTTGCGGTGGACACTTTGGATATTTGTTTGGGGGGTGTGGGTGGCCTGATCAGTTATCGGCGATTGTTTAGATTAGTGTTTTGTTTTTCGATTTTCGTGTTTTTGTGCTGTAGCTTATTTTCATTTATGCATGTTAGTTTACATTTCTGTTTAGTTTTATTTACGCTTGCTTATCTTATGATGTTAAGTTTTGTGTTTAGTCATGTTTGTGTTTTAAATAAATCTGCAACCATGTGTAGGTGTCGTGTTTAGGTAGTTGTGTGTGATGCCATGCCCGAGGTAGGGTTACTTTTGTGCCAAATCCACTTTTTCATAGAAAGGTTTCATTGGATGTTTGAATGCTCGGGAATTAGGTTGCATAGGTGGGGAGGCATAGTGAATCACCTCGGTTATTCGAAACCATTTCAGGTGCCTATCACTCACTCACCAAATGAAGTCTCTAGGGTATGCCTAGGTGCAGAGGCCGACTAAGGTTCAACAACCCACAGGAATCTCTCTAAACACTAAGAGATGGGACCTTAGTGAATAAAAAGTTGCCTTGAGCTCAAAATAAAAATAAATAAAAAAAATAAATAAAAAATAAAAATAAAAAATAAAAAGGGAAAAGAAAAACAAAGAAAAAAAATATATATATATATATATAGATAGAGATAGAATAAGTGGGATCTTCCAATCGGAATCCCGGGCACAGTCCGAGGGGCCTTTCAAAGCCCAATGCCCTGAGCCAACTGGCCGGGAGTCATTGACTTCACTGCCCATTACAGGGGACAGAAGATGGAGGTTTCCCACAGCTTAGGGCCTTTAGGTTTAGTTGAGTGTTCGAGGTGACGTTCGAGGGGGAGCGAGTATGGGTATCCTAATGCTAGTCATAGCTAATCCATCTACATGAACACTTAACATAAACTTACGGGCACTAGTTTTGTTCTATGTTGAGTAGGTATATTAGAAATTGCAAACGGTGCGTTCCGATCCTTATGTAGTTAGATTTTCCCAATTAGGTGAGTTGAACTCAAGTTTGGGCGTCGAACAGTGTACATAGAGTCATTTATTTAGCACATAGGGTCCTTAGGAAAGTTATTAGATACTTCGGAGGCTGAGGCACTAGTCAACTAAGAGTTCAACCTAGTTCTTCGTAAGTTGAACACCTTTAAAATCTGTGAACTTCAAGCAGGCAGCGGCGGTGTGGTCGGTCCAATTTGATCCTCTATCTGCTCGGCATGGGCATCACTACCTTCGTGTTAGACTATAGTATGTAGAGTGTGTGTTCAGTTTAGAGTCCATTCTTGCTTGGGGACAAGCAAGAAGCTAAGTTTGGGGGTGTGATGAGTGCCTAAAACACTTAGGTTATACCTGCGTCGGTCTTACGTTTTTAGCGTTATTTACATTTAAATGCGTATTTTTATAACCTAATACCTGATTAGTACAATTGGTGTGAATGCATGTGAAATTGGTATGAAAAGAGCAGTTTTTGGAAGCATTCGAGAGCAGAGGATCAAAGTGCATAAAGATGGGCAGTAATCGCGGCGTCGGCGTCGCGGCGCAGATCAACTAATATAAAAGTCAACCGAGTGGCAGCGTCGCGGCTATGGCCTCAGCGTCGCGATGTCTGCTGTCCAGCGATGTCGGTAGCGAGTTTTTGTCCTCTCATCATTAAAAGCAAAATGGGGGAGCAAAATTTGGGTATCGGGAATCGTACGAACTAGAAGTGTGAATCGAGCAGTGACATCGATCTCGAAGAAGAGCCCGTGATTTGTATTTTCTTTGTTTTGGATAATAGATGATGTTTTATATATCACATAGTGGTATTTTCTTATTCATTATGTTCTATATCTATACCTAGGGTATTGTTAAACCTATCACATTCGAATGGATTAAAGTTTATTAATTTATATTATTCATTGATTTATGATTCATTATCGTCTGCTCTACATCTGTGAATCAATTACATGGTGATGTTTGGCCAACATTAGTGTGATCATACTAGAGATCCGAGATTCAAGAGATGAGGATACCTAGGGAGATGAGTAGAGCAGCCTTCGGTTGATTCGGTAGATAGAGATATTCCGAACCCGAAGGTGGCAATTAAGGTTAGAACATTGAAGCATTGAATCTTAGGGTTGGGGTAGAGATACACTCAACTCTACTAAGCGAATGGCGAATACACCTCGAGAGAGGGTATCACAAACAAGCAAGATCACCTTGCCATTAATAAATCATAAATAAAAGCCCGAATAATATTATCCTTAGAAATAATCCATCGAAAGTGGCGGGGAGACAAAGCCACAGTCTCCATTACATAGTAATTCATTGATTAGTTTGCTTAGTTTATATTCAGACACTAGTACCCTTTCACACAAGACGTATATCCAGATAATACTTGAAAAGCAAATCTCTGTAGTCACCACACCTATCCCCGTGGATCGATATCCGTACCATTGGTACACTATATTACTTGGGGCGTAGCGTGCGCGCGCACATGGCGTACATTTTACGCACCCGTTTTGACTGTCAAGCGCTATGTAATGTTCTAGCATTGTTTCTAGCCATTGCTTCGTATCAACCAATATATATCCATTGCGATTCACGCCATTTGAAACATGGCCTACCAACATCGAGAATTCCTGTCTCGATTGGGGGATGCAGAGAGGCTACGACTCTACTCCCAGTCGGCTTTTTCCGACCAGAAGGCCCTGAGTGCTTCCTTGATGGAGATGGAGGTGAGTTCCACTGGCCACGAGTCGGAGGCCAAGAGCCGATTGAAAGGGTAGTCCGGGCTAAGAGCGGAGATTACGCTCGTCATGAAGCGTCGATGGCTAGATTGGATCTGCCGGCGGCGAGGGAACACCGGGCCTGAGTTGAATATAGGTTAGCCGAGGTCGGCATGCCTTGCACGCTTTAGAGGGTGCTAGGCAAAGGACCGGGGTCCGGCCACCTTCATTTTGCTTTTAGAAGAGGCCGGAGGAAGGCGGAGGCAGAGACGTCGTCAGCGGATGAGCAGTTTCTTTACTACTAGAGCTCGGGGTTAGCAAAGGCCGGGGATTGTCCGGCTTTGGGCGGAGGCTTCTAAGAAAAGGCTATGGAGGAGGCTTTTGCGACAAGCTTTGATGTGATCGTAATTACGATTATGGTTGTTGTGCCTTCGCACACGACATTTGTGGAAAGTGAGCCCCGTGATCCCGAGGCGGGATGCCAGACACGTCAAAGCCGCTACCTCCCAAGTTCTTCATCAATCCTTGATGCCCCTCGGGTGCTGCCCTAGGGTTTCCTAACACCCATCATGATGCAGATGTTAAAGGGGGCAAGAGTGTTCATTTTGCCGAGGGTTGGGCTAGGCATCAGTCTAATTCTCCGTCCGGTGTAACTAAGGAATGAGGAACTTGATACCTCTGGGAACAGGGATTGTATTTTTCCATCAGGTCAGTAGCCTTGTGCCTTCACATTATTATATCCCACAGGCTTTCGATGTAGTGCAATTGAGTTTCTTAATAAAGCATGTGTTTGTCTTGAAAATTTGTTGTTGTCGCTTTCTTTCTGTCGAGTCAAGTAATTTACTTTGTTTAGCCGGCTAGGCATAGATGGATGACCTAGCTGGGCATCAACCATACTAGGCCGGATAGGACATCAACCTTCCCCGGACTTTGTAATGAACCAGCTGGGCATCAACCATACTGGGCCGGATAGGACATCAAGATCCACAGAACTTTGTAATAAACCGGTGGGCATCAACCATGCGAAATTGGATAAGACATCGACCTTCCCAGGACTTTGTAATGAACTGGCTAGGGCATCAACCATCTTGGGCCGCATAGGACATCAACCTTCCACGGACTTTGTAATGAACCGGTCGGGCATCAACCATCTTTTGGGTCGAATTGGGACATCAACCTTCCCGAACTTGGTAATGAACGGTGGGTAACAACCTGCGGGCATCAACCATACTAGGTCGGGTATGATATCAACCTTCCCTGGACTTGGTAATGAGCCAGCTGAGCATCAACCATACTGGGCCGGATAAGACATCAGTGTTCCCCAGACTTTGATAATTAAAATTTGAGATGGAAACACGGTTAGAGACTGAATCTTTCTTTTATTAATAGTACCTTTTGAGGTGCATAGCATTCCACATTCTTAGTATGGGTGTTCCATTTAGTTTATCTTGTGCATATGGGCAGGATTAGAGTCGACAGAGTGTTACAATATATGGTCCTTCCAATTTTAATTTTGAAACTTAGCCTTAGATTAAGTATGTCTCAGAGCTCTTCGGGTGAGATCTCTGCCAGATTATCGTCGATGGATATAGATCTGTTGACTACCATTCGTTATCCCCATGTGGATTCATCCTCGTGTCAGGTCCTGTTTCTCGTTATGTGCTCTTCTCGGTGCATCTCAGTTCAGATATGCGACTATCTACCGTTATGGGTTCTGCTATCCCATAGGTAAGTGCGAAGGGAGATATGTCGGTTGGTCTTCGGGCGGTCATTCTGTACTCTAGAGTACTCCAGGAAGTTCGTCTACCCATTTGCCTTTAGCATAATCTAACCGTTTCTTTAAGGCAGTCAACAAGGTTTTGTTAGAAGCCTCTGCTAAAGTCGTTGTAGATTTTTTATTATCAACTCTTGGCAGAAGTTTCTATAGACCCGACTATCAAATTGGGGCTCATTATGCGTCTGATCGGCCAGAGAATCTGAATCGATGACGATTTTCTTCGGATAAGGCGAGTGACGTCCTTGTCTTTGATTGATGCAAAAGCCTCGACCTCTATCTATTTGCTGAAGTAATCAGTGGCCACTAGCAATAACTTCTTTTGAGCCGAAGCGGTAGGGAGCGACCCTACTATGTCAATTCCCCATTGAGCGAAGGGCCATGAGCTTAAGATGGAAATTAGGTCTTGAGCCTGCGATCTTAAGATGGGAGCCTTCCATTGCACTAGGTCACATTTTATACGTAATAGCGCCGGACTTCATGGTTAGCTAATAATACCCCTGAGTGTGGGCTCTGTGTGCCAGAGTTCTACCGCCTGGATGGTGCCACATATATCCCATAGTCTTGACTCGACCTTGACACATCTTGGCCACACAGTCGCGATTAAGCATTTTGGAATATGGCCCGGTCTAGGGATCGTTTGAGCAGTGCCCATCGATCAAGGAAAATCTGGCTGGATTCGGACCTTATGAGCCTTGTCCTTCTCAATAGGGAGTTCTCCCGTGCTAATGTACTGCGCTATGGGGTCCATCCAGAAAGTGGAGGTTTCGTCTACCTGGCTTACCCGGACAGTGGCTATTGAGGAATCCGTTGGTAATAGATAGGTAGAAATATTGTTTCTGTTATAGGTAGAGGCGCGACCACGGCGGCTAAGGAGTCTGCTTTTTCATTGCAATCCCTAGGAATGTGTTCTAGTTTCCAAATTTGAAAAACTGGCGTTGTTTAACCAGGGTTACATACTTCGCCATTCAGGGATCCCGGGACTCATATTCTGTGTTTACCTGTCCTACCACCAATTGGGAATCACTTCGAATTATAAGCTTGTCAGCTGATAACTAGGATGGCTTCATATTCTGATTCATTGTTCGAGGCGCTGAAGCCCAGTCGGATAGCTTGCTCGATCTTGTCCCTACTTAGGGATTTTAGTTGTAAACCCGATACGACCCGGTTGCCAAGATGCCCTGTCTACACTGAGAGTCCACCAATTCAAACTGTCCAGGCATGTTTCAGGTTGGGGGATTTATGCTGGGAAGTCGACTAGAACCTGTCCCTTCTTTGCTAACCTTGGCTTATACTAGTTACTATATTCGCTTAGTTCGACCGCCCAGTGAGCCATTCTCCCAAATAAGTTAAGCTTGTGAATAGTACTTCGAAGGGGAAGGTTAGTTAGCACCACAATGGGGTGTGCTTGGAAGTATGGGCAAAGTTTCTTGGTTACTACCCGGAGAGCTAAAGCAGCCTGCTCAAGGTGGCTATATCTGGTTTATGCGTCGGTTAAGGACTTGCTAACGAAGAACAACTTTGGTCTTTACCTTGCTCCAGCATTTTCTTTGAATAGGGCGGCACTCACTGCGACATCCGAGACTTCTAGACATACGAAGAGTGTCTCACCGACGGCAGGGCTAGCGACGGGGACTAGAAGTTCCGCTAGATATTGTTTGATTGCCATAAAGGCCTGATCACACTCCTCATTCCATTCGGCCAGGTTGGCCCCGCAGGGAGTGGCGAATAATGGCTGGACGGTCAGTGAACAGGGAGATGAGAGAGCGCAGGGGCGACCAGCCGGTCGGTTAGTTGTTGTGCCTTTTCTAGAATTGGGAGTAGAGTTCTAGGATACCTTAAGGTGACGAGTTGGCTTCTATCCCCTGCGGGTCCTGAAACCGAACCGTCTTTACCTCGAAGCGCGCACTTTAAGGGATTGAGTTTCATGTCGTATGCTCTGAGGAGTTCGAAAGCTTTTTGTAGATGTGTAGCGTGGTCCGGGCGCTCCTTGGACTAACATATCGTCAATGTACCTCCATGGTTTTGCAACGACCGGTCCTAAACATCTTGGTCACCGAGTCTCGATAAGTTACTTACTGACATTCTTTAATCCAAAAGCGACATTACATTATAGCGAGGAAGAATTACATGTTTGGAGTGATAAACGCTATTTTCTCCGCATCCGGCGGGTACATGGGGATTTGATGGTATCCCGAGAAGGCATCTAGGAATGACAACATCCCATGCCCGGTTGACGCGTCGACAATCTGGTCTATGCGAGGTAAAGGGAAGTTGTCTCTAGGGCATGCGTCGTTGAGATCGGTATAGTCTACGCATACTCTCTATTACCACCTTTCTTTGGTACCACCACTACATTGGCTAGCCATTCTGGGTACTTGATTTCTTTGATGAACCCTGCTTTCAAAAGGTTATCTACCATTTGAATAACTTTGATATAAAGTCAAGGGTGAAACGCCTTACTCTTTGTCGATCGGCTAACACAGACAACATTCAACTCACCAGAAGCATCTTGTGAAATTTGTCTGATCATGTCAGAGTGGGTCTAGGAATACATCGATATTACGAAGCAAACTGTATGGTGTTCCTTCTCCTCCTCCGACGGGGAGGGGCTAACATAAAGTGTGTTTTTAAAGCCGCCTGGGAGTATTGATTCAAGGGATCAATAGCCCAGTGTTCCATGTCACTCTAACCTACTTGGGCGGTGGCATTTGTGATTACTGTCTGCAGGGGGTCTCGAAGGTCAGATTATTGGAGCTTTCACTTTTCTCACGCTCTTGTACCAATAGTTGATAGCACTAGCGAGCTGCTAATTGGCTACTCAGGAGGTCAATCTGTCCGGCACTAGTTAAATAACTGATTGTTTGATGGTAAGTCGAGGGTACTGCTTTCATAGCGTGCAGCCAGGCTGGACCAACAATGGCATTGTATGGCCCCAAGTCTTCGACAACTGAAAATAAGACTTGCTGAATAACCGGCCTTGCCTTGACGGGGAGAGTAATATCACCCATGGTTTGCATGGTTGCCTCATTAAATCGGACAAAGTGCGCCCAGCAGTGAGCAGCTTGTCAAGTGGAACTTTCATACACTTTGAAGAATTTGGAAGGCATAGCAGGTCGGCTATGTGCCGGGGTCCAGCAAGCACTCTGTGTACATCAAAATTGTTAATGCATAAAGTAAGCACAAGTGCATCATGGTGTGGAGTGATGACCCTGGATGGGTTAATGGGAGGAAAGGATATAGGGCCATCAACTGGCTTTATTGCTCGCATGGCTGTCGAAATGTGATAGTGTTCACCGGGTTAGGCTTGTGGACACTCGTAGCGGCTTTCTCCTTTGGCTTGGGCCAAATCTTTGGTCATCGGCCGGGCCGCAAATATGTAATTGATGGTGGTTGGGGTTCGAGACGGGAACTCTGGTGGCGCTATTCTTCAGCTGGGTATTTTACCTTTTCTGGGTCGACTCAGAATGTATCTTAGAGGTGACCAACTTGGATTAATTTCTCCACTAGGAACTTCAGGGTTCGACATCGGTTAGTTTCATGCCCGTGGTCCCTGTGGTAATCGCACCTTAGAGATTGATTGCTTTGCTTGGGATTTGACTGAATTGGTGTAGGCCATTTAAAGTCACGGTGATCTCGAATAAGGAGTCTTTCGTAGGAGATGTTCGGAGGGTAAAGCGGGGAGGTTCCTCTTTCTCATTTGCTCCGGGGCGCTTACGGTTCTTACTCTAGCTCCTTTTTGCTAGAAATTTTGCCTTGTGGCGGCTGCTAATTTAAGTTTGTAATCATTGCTTGTCGGGGAGAAATTTGCCGGATAATGTCTTCCTAGTGTAAATGTTAATCCGCTTGGGTTGTCTGAGTTCTTCCATCATCGCGGCGGATCTAGAGATAGAGATTGGAAGAAAGGGGTAGTCGGCCTAAAGCTTCTTTGAAAGTTATGAAAGACCGCATCCATGTTGTATGCATCGATTTGTTGGACAGTTTATCCAAATCGTCTGGTGAAATCCCGGATAGATTCATCCTCCCGCTTGAAGATGGTTGGTAGTGAACTGATGTTTCCCTTTTATTGGACCAAACATAAGTCTTTGAAGTAGGCATGACCTGACTTCGATTGAGCGAGTTGGGGATCCTTAGGTTGTGGAACTAGGCTAGGCCCGGGTCCGCCAGTACGGCCATGAACACTTTGCATAGAAGACGGTCATTTCCTGCGCTTAGAATCATCGCTTGGTTGAAGTGCAGCATGTTGTCGTACGGGTTAGAGGAGCCATCATACATGGCAAACGGTGATATGACAAAGCCGTAGGGAGGCTCATAACTCAAGATGCGACCTAGTGGGCGGCTGACATGTCCTCGAGCCCCGAACGGCGGTAAGAGTGTAGGCATATGCGAGTGGTGCAGCTCCGAAGGTGGGATACCCGAACGGAAGTGATGGTGCTGCACCCCCTTGCCACGCGGGTATGTTTTTAGGAGCGTGCTCCAACTACCGCCTTTCTCTGCTGAATTCTCTACACTTTTGGAAGCCAGAGGCATGCATTGACGGACCCGGCCTAGAGCCTGAAGTGGAGGCCTCTTCCTTGATTCGGCCTCCACATTGTTCTTTGAAGGTGGTAGTCAAGCGAGGGGCTGCTGGAAAGATAACTCGCTCGCTCCGCTCTGATGTAGTTATCGCGAGATAGGCTCCTTGCCTTTATTTTGTTTAACTAGGGGTGCAGGGTGGCTATTTCCTTGTGCATTTTCGATCCGTTCGCCTTCCTAATGAGCCCGTAGGCGGTTGTTTTCTTCTTTAACGATTAGGTCGACCTAGCCACACTGGTCGGCCATCTGTCTAGCTGTTCCTCTGCTTTGCCTCCATATCGTGCGGCGAAGGAATTAGTCTTCAGTTGATTCAACTGGGTTCTTTGGTCATGGTGACAAAACTGACGGTCAGATGGAGTGATCGGGGAACTGCAAAGCTTGAGGGATGGGAGATCCCTTGGCTAACGAGATGTAGCCAAGCCCTCACAAATCGCCGATGAGTTTTTTTCCTTGGTCGTTCCCATAGACGGCGCCAAATGTAGTCTCCTGAATTTTCTAAGTCACTGGATCATCGGAGCATTAACACCACTTGACATGTACCTAAAACAAGCAAAGAAAGAAAGACGGTGGTGGTGCGCCGCCTTCTCAGATGCCTAAGTCGGATCGGGAATGGAGGTAGAAATAGTTAGTCTTTTTCAGCAAAGAATGTCGTACCTTGCTTATTGTCGTTCTTCCTTTCTTTATGGAGGAGGAAGATGATATGATTTTCATGGAAAGTGGGTGATTTCCTTCCAAAACGGAAGGGGAAAGAGGGCGTTCTTTGCGTGCCATGACCCGTTCTTCCTTTTTTGATGGCCAAGTTGGTTGCAACTTAAGAAGTGTTTGACCATCTCCAAAACGGTTATGTGTATGGGGGCGTCTTTGAACTGCGAGATCAGCCGGGTAATCATTAGCCGACCATCTTCTTATAGATGGCTCCTGGCTAAGAGAGGATAATAAGTGTTGCATTCCACGACCGGCTGGAAGGTGATATTTGGGCCTGGCCTGTGGGTAAAGGTGTTTGGGCCTGGTGAATGGTAAAGCTGGTTTTGGGCCTTGTACCCACAATTATGACAAAATCACTTGATAGAAACTTGGATGGGGGGTGAAAAAAAGAAATTAAAATCTAAAAAATAAAATTTAGAATATAAAGTTATTATCAGAACACGGGTGAAAAGTGTAACCAGGGATTATTATCACCTTTTTTACAATTTTATTCACACTTTCTTTTTTGCTTGATTCAGTACACCCAATGGCCAAGAGATTGGTTGATGTCCCTCACTTCTTCTAAACAAGTTCAGTGTTGGAGACATGTTACTATCCAAATCAACTACTTAGCATATCAAGAATAATTGTTAAAACTGAATATTTGAACACAAGACTCTGGATTAACTGATAAATAAGTCAAACAAATGACTCCGAAGTCATTCTCCCCCTCAACTTAGAATTTCGACCTAATATCAATTCCTTCAAAAGGAAAGTGTGGGATAATGCTGCATAAAACTACACTATACTCTTTCACAAATATGAACATCAGATGTTCTACTGGGAAATATGAACATCAGTTCAGAATTGTGGGAATGACCTGCAGCGAAAAATCAATAACTTTCACTTATAAATTCACATACCTCTCTAATTAAGTGACCCTGAACGGACTGCATTCCAAGTCCGAAGTCCTGGAGACAACGCCTCTAGGTAATGCCTCACCATCATCAGACCTGCATTGAGCCTAAATACACAAAATAGAGTAAATAAGAGCAACTAGATCTGAAGTTTGCATGCTACAACTGAAAGATAGTATGTATATATGATGATAACAAACCTGGCAAACTTTTGATCCTGCAATCCTGGTTGCATTAATCGCTATCTGTCCAGCAAGTCTCTGCACATTAATCGTTACTAGATTTTCAAAATTTAACAAAACAAAATTATGATTTTTGCATCAGTAGAAGCATATCCTACTGGGAAATTAAATTAAATTAAACATGAGTACTTTAATTCACACCTCCTTATAGTCAGTGGTTATGATCACACTCCCCATGAAGAAAGCTCCAGAAACTAAAATTGTTGCAGGTAAGGAAGCAGAATAGTAAAAATCTTCGCTTCTGGGAGACCACCATTTGAGATCTAGGGAGCAAAAATGGAATTGGGAAAATTGAAGTTTAGTTAGTTAATCAGGTTCAGAATACTTCCAGTTAATAGAATATACTGATTAAAGGAATTCAATTCCGTTTAATATTCTTTAATTTTACCACCCCATTATGATTGCAATCAATTTAATTTGTGCACACAAGCTTTGGACCAAAAAAATGGTAATTAAGTGCGACAAAAGATAAAGCCCTAACATTATGAATATTTTCATTTTCTTCCTCAGAACCAAACAGAAAATAGATGTTGTAGTGGTACAATTCTAAACTACAAACCATGAAATGAGAGACTTACAGAAGATAAAACCATCCTTGATGAAAGCAGTAAGATGCGGGAGAAGTCTGAAAGAAGAGATGATAGAGGAGAAAGAAGAGTGAAATACATTTAATTTCTTGTTGTTGCTTGCAACTTCCGAAAGCTATGAGAGGTGACGGAGGAATTAGGGAAGAGTGAGTGAGAGAAAATGAGAAGGACAGCGGTAGTTTCAGTTCAGACAAGTGTAACGGAGCCATTATTAATGTCTTTATTTCCCTTGATCCAATGTACTGACTGGAATAGAATATGAAAGAGCACATGCAGATTCATGAATCTGCATGGATATTAGAACAGTATGCCTCTACGTAGTAGGGTCCTAGTCAACATGGTGATGGGTCTTGCTTAATAAATACTTTTTCACTCATTGATCATATGTTATTTGATTTTGATACTTTCTAATATTTATAATAACAGAAAATTTATTAGTAGAAAAGATGATTGCAAATCAAGTAAAGACATAAATTCCCTATATAATTGTAAAACCCGAGAAAATTTTAATTTTCTGAAAAAGGGTAAAATGGTAATTTCGGTCAAAAATCCAGAATTTTTCTAGGTCTCGGATGACGAAACAGACTTCACCGTTGGAATCGTCCCCCGAAATCTAGCTACCATGTCAGATTTCGTCAAATTCTGAGACAGTTGGGAATTGCACGTATTTCGAGGCAATTGGACAAATGAGTAAATGACAGGTGGCATGAGGTCCCACACCACATGGATGCATGCAAATGAGCTACGTGTCTAAAGGAAAGTAGTCTTGCATGAGGGTAAAATGCTAGTGGATGCTAGGTGTCTTGGATAGGCTTTGCATGGGGAATTTAGTGGGAAGGAATGTGGGTTAGGAGACAAGTGGAAAGGAAGGTGTCGAGAGGCTTGGGAACATGCTCTAAATAGAGGAAAAGACTGATCACGGTGGGGGAGAAAAAGAGAGTGATAGAGAGACTCACCTTCTCTACAAATTTCCCGGCTTGATCGGACCGACCCGGTTTCAAGCGGAGCAAGAGGAAGAGTTCAACTTACGACAAGGGCCCGCATAAGCTAGGAGTTGGGGAGGACCTGACAAAAACTCAAGAGGTAGGTCTTCTCCTACCTTGGTTCCTTTCTACCCTAAGGGTTGTGTGGTGGTTGTGTATGCCCTACAGGGAATGTTTGGTTGTATTTTGTACCATGAGAAGCCGCCACATTGAGGGTAGCATACATAAACCGGAATTTAGAATCGATTTTTGGGTAGGAAAGAAGTGGAATGTGGTGGTGAGTCCTTCTGATAAATTGTAGCCTCATCAATGAAATTGATGCTAGGCTTTGGGTATTTCGATTTGGACCTTTGTAGACTAAGTTATAGTCCTTTTCTTGTTGTCGGCCCGGCTAAATCGTCGGGTCGAGTTACGCAATTGGTCAACTAGCCGGACCTTAAAATGGATTTTTGGGTCAGAAATAAAACGAATCTGGAAGTGAATCCCTTCCTGATAAGTTGTAGCCCCATCAATGAACTTGATGTTAAACTTTTGAATTTCGGTCGGACTCTTGTATGGAGCCAAGTTATGGTCTTTTTACTCTGAGCGGTCAAATGGGCGGGTCGTCGAGAGGTCATCAAGCGATTATTCATTGAGCGGTGTCGTGAGCGGTGGTCGTCGGCGGTGAGAGTGCGTTAGCGAGCGATTGGTCGTCAAGCGGTGAGAAATTCGTCAATGAGCGTTAATTCGTCAAGAGGGTCGTCGATGAGCGATTAATTCGTCAGAGGGTCGTCCATGAGCGGTGGTCGTCAAAGCGGTCGTCCATGAGCGGTGGTGTCCAGCGGTGAGGGTCGTCCATGAGCGTTAGTGCCGTCAAGCGGTGGAGCGTGAGCGATTGTCGTCAATAAGGGTGATCAAGCGGTGGGCGTGACGATTAATGCGTCCAAGAGAATTCGTCAAGCGATTGGGCGTGAGCGATTGTCGTGTCAATAGAAGTGCCGTCAAAGCGATGGGCGTGAGCGTGCCGTCGGGAGAGTCGTCAGGTGTGTCGATGAAGCGGTGTGGTAGTCAGCGATTGGTGCGTCCCGAAAGTGCGTCAAGCGAGAAATTCGTCAAGCGATTATTAGGTGAGCGGTGCGCCCAGCGGTGGTGACTCGTCAAGGTATTTGCGCGCTGACCTCCAGCCGGAAGGTCATATCTCCCTTCGTTTGAACTCGATTTAGGTGTTCTTGGACTCTGGAAAGCCCATTGAGTCAAGAATACATTGTATGCCTGAGGAGATAGAAGATGTCATACCGAGTGTTAGACCGGGCTCATCACTTCAATTACCGTAGCTCGTCGGTTCAGTCATTTCGTCCAAGGTGACTCTTGCGTGACCTCAACCGGAAGGTCATATCTCCTTCGTTTGAACTCCGATTTGGGTGTTCTTGGACTTCATGGAAAGCCCATTGAGCAAGCTTTCCAACGGGACCACTAGGAAGGGCAGTGGGTGTCGGAAACGGCCGAAATGGCCGTCCGGCCCAAAGTGAGTAGGCTGCCGGGTGGGGCAGTTAGTCATCGCGTGACCTCCAACCCGGAAGGTCATAACTTCGCACCGATCGAACTCCGATTGGTGTTCTTTGACTCTATGGAAGCCCATTGAGTCAAGATTGCAGCCATGTTCCTGTGGAGGGGACATTGCAATCCAGGCATGTTAGTGCTGGTCAGTTAGAAGTGGTGTGTTATGGCTTCGGTTTATAACATCGCGGCTTGTAATTTGACATGTTGATATGTTGTACATGGCTTGGAGTTGATAACATGCAGTGTGGAATATGACATGTTGATTCTTATCTTGTATGACATTTCCGCGGGCATGCTAAATGCCATCTGAGAAGCATGGATAATATGCATGAATATGTGTGCATAAGGTGATTATGTATATGCAAGCGGCATGATAGCATTTGCATGTGCCGCGAGAAGACATCGCATGACATGGGTGTGAGTGCATGGTGCGGATCGACCTTTGGGTTAGGTGTCACGGGTGCACGGTTATGGGTCAAAAGCGTATGCAGTGCGGTTGATGGACTTCCGGGTAATGGGACAAAGTCCGAATGAGTCAAACGGTTTTTGAAACTAAAATAAATATAAGTGTGTTGGGCATAGCAAGATGGGGTAGATCCCCCCCGGGGTAGAAAGACCCAAAGTTTATTCCACGGTTAGACATGATTCGGCGATGCAAGTTCGTAAAGCTGTTGGAGCAGTGGCTGTCCCGTGATGAAAACCCGAAAATCCGTGGCCCACAAATACATAAACACACGCAATATGACAAAAATCAAATGGCTGCATTAGGCCTTTCAATGGGTTTACAAAAGTTTTTAAAAAGAAAACAAAGTTCTTGTTTGGATAAAGGTCATTGGTAGACAAAAATGGCGGTTGGTATTTCACACTTGGCCTAGGTAGGTGTGTGAGAGTCGGTGGTGACTCGGGGTATGGGCATGAGGACATTCATACATTGACAATGACATTCATGTAGGCATCTTGCTTGAATGTGTTTTCTATCACAATCATTGCATGTGCACTTAGGTGGGGGTAGCCCTTGTGAGATTGTACTCTGCGAAGGCTTTGCTTTCGCTAGTCAAATGGGACCCCCTTTCAGGTACACAAGAAGACGGTGCTCCCTCGAGGCCGTGAGTAAGAAGGAGGTCGGGTTGTGGCCTTGATCAGTATTTTGTAAAAATATATTAGAACAATATAGTTTCATATATTTTGGGTATGTAAAAGAGAAGTACATTGAACTCTTGTATGAAAAAAAAAAAAAAAAAAATGACCCCCGAAAATTTGGGGCGTCACAATAATATTCAAACTGTGCATTTAGGGGTGACAATAAGTGGGTTTTCTCAAAGGAATTTCTATCTCATCCAACCATAATGTTGACAAATTTAGAATTTAAAGTGTATTGGATTAGGAAAATTATTAACTTTTATGGAATTACAAAGTCGGGTATTGAATTACCGCTTTTAAAGACTCTAGAAATTAAAAGTCATGGTATATTCAATAATGATGTTTTAAGATTTTAAAAATGTCTATAAAAAAACGCAGCATATCCAATTACAATATTTATGGACTCTATAAAATACATCAATATTGAAGTCATTAACTTTCTGGACATTAGACTTTTGATGACTTTTCTAATAGAAGTATAAATACATCATTTAAAATTCTCCCACATTTTCAGTAGATTTGAAGCGACTTTTCGATTGGGTAAGCAATGTATAGTAACGTGAGCGGCCCGAAACTAACCTTTAAAGAGAAACTTTTCTGACGAAGAGAAACTATATGGAACTTGTAAAATTATTCATTCTTTGTTTATAGAATTATATAAATTTGGTTTCAAACATGTAATTCATTATATATTTGTCCTATATGATTCGAGGTTGTAACACCCTAGGTATGAATTGGAAAATTTTCTTGTTCTTCTTCAATAAATAACCTTCCTTTCGCAAAGCTAGAGAGAACATAAGGCGAATGTTGATGTAAAACACAGAAAAAAATTTAATTTTTACGAGAAAATGGTAAGCAGTAAAATTGTAAAAATGGTTTAGGGAGCACAGAATTTTCTAGATCTCGGATGATGAAATGGACTTCACCGTTGGATTAAGTCTCGCAGAATCTAGTCACAGGCAATTTCATTGAATTCCGATCTGATCAAATTTCATGATTTTTTTGGGGTATCGGGTGCGGTGGACTGAAAAAAGCGGGTTTTGAAACAAAATATTGAAAATGGAAAATAAATTTAGTAAAGTTCATTTAAAATAAATTGAACTTGAACTGGAACGAAATAAATTGCTTCGGGGCAAAAAGGGGCCCGAATGAGTAATGGACACATGGCGCGATGTGGGCTATGTCTCGAACTATAAATTAAGTTAGACAAGGTTAAATCAGATTTGAGGGAAAAGGGGAGATTTGCATAGAAGCGTAGAGTAGAGAGGCTCCAACTTCTCTCTACGATCTAGGACCTCGATTTATCGGTTTCGTCAAGTAAGAACAAAAGTTCATACACTCGGCAGGGACTATGCGTGGGTACCGAAAAACGAGATTTCGCCGGGGATTCAAGTGAGGAGTTCAGGAAATAAAAGGTTTCGGGTTTAGGAAGTGTCCACGGGAACTTCCTAGAGTTTCTTCTACGCTCCAAGAGGTAGGGATCTTTCCTACTTTGGTTTATTTTCCATTCTAGGGGTTGTTTGGTTGAGTTTTAATACCCTAAGGGGCTGTTTGGCCGTTTTTTGCCCTAAGGGACTGTTTGGCAAATTAATGGGTTAGCAGAATAGTGCTCTATTTCGACTCTATATGATGTCCAGTTTTTGGGGCCGATTTTCAATTAGAAAAAGGGAGAATTTGGACTAGTATCCTTCAATAGGGACCCTATATGAGAACTTGATGTTAGGCTTTTGAATCACCCAAATTGCACATCTATAACTCAAGTTACGGTCCGTTTTTCAGGACTGCCATAGGCTGCCCCGTTTTGGCCGAACCTACTGTCTAGATTTTGGGGCTGATTTTCGGTTGGGAAAGAGTGAGAATTTGGGCTAGTATCTTTCAATGGAAATTATATCCCTATATGAGAACTTAATGTTAGGTTTTTGAATCACCCAAATTGAACATCTATAACACAAGTTATGGTTCCTTTTTTCGGGACTGCCATAGGCTGCCCCGTTTTGGCCGAACCTACTATCCAGATTTTTGGGACTGATTTTCGGTTGGGAAAAAGTGAGAATTTGGGCTAGTATCCATCAAGGAAATTTCAGCTCTATATGAGAACTTAATGTTAGACTTTTGAATCACCCAAATTGGACCTCTATAGCTCAAGTTGTAGTCCGTTTTAGAGCTACTTCCTAACTTAGGTTGTTTAATGATTTGTGTCAGATTTTTGCCACAATTGGTATATGATTGTAGTATATCATTGCTTGAATTGAGTGATATACCTGGTTGAAATTGTGTGGAAGTCAAATTGTGTGTTCTAATGGTTTGGCTTGTGATGTGTTGTGTATGAACAAGGCCATTGCATGGCTTGGTTGTAGGATATTTGTGGACATGGTGTCACAATTAAGCCTAAAGTATAATATAAAGTCATTTAGCGATTGGTGATGACTTGTAGATGTCAACATAATATTATTGTCTAATATGTTGACATGTATTGTGTGGTTTATTTGGAAATTGTATGTTAATTGATATGATTATCCAAATGATGCATGGGTATTATGCATGGTTTAAAATGTCCATATAGCACTCATCATATATATGGTATGGTATAGGCATGGAATGGCATAATTTCATTTCATATGCACGGGAACATCACATTAAATGGGTGCGTGTACATGGTCATAATCATTCGTCATTCTTGGTGAGTGGGTGGTGAGCTCGGTACTTTGGACTACATATAACGGAGTCTCACGGGTGCATTTCATAGCTTTGAGTAAAGTTGTTTACCGGAGACTGTCCAATGCTTTTGAATAACGCAGTTTATCAGAGATTGTCCAATGCTTTTGATTAAAGCGGTTTATCAGAGACCGTCCAATGCTTTTGATTAAAGCGATCTATCGGAGACTGTCCAATGCTTTTGAATAAAGCTGTTTATCGGAGACTGTCCAATGCTTTTGAATAAAGCTGTTTATCAAAGATTGTCCAATGACTTTGAATAAAGCGGTTTATCGAAGGATGTCCAGTGAGTTTTAAAAACAAAAGGCTTTTGTTTTGGAAAAAGGGTCATTAGGTGAAACACCAATGACAAGTTTTTACACTTGGCATAAGCATGTGTGAGGGAGTCGGTGAGAACTTGTGTTAAAGGCATGGTGAGTGACACTTTATTCATGGCATGTAGGCATTCTAGAGTAGAAACTGCATTTTACTTGGAATGTTTGATTATGTGAACATGACATTGCATGTGCACTTAGGTGGGGAGTAGCCCTGTGGGGTTTTACCACATTGGGCATTACTCTGCACCCCGTCCGTGGGACCCCCTTTAGTCACGGGGAGTATGCGGGGTGGACTGACCTTAATCAAGGCCACCGGTTATAATTGTAAAGAAGCTTGGAAGAAACTAGTTCTAGCTTGTATTTTGTGTAAAAAGAATTGTAAAAATACTTTGGAATTCAACCTTGTTCTGTTGTAATATTTGTAAGAGTGTTGTAATTAAACTCTTGAGGACTATGGTAATTAGTCATGCATATTCTGTAGTGTGGATGAGTGGGCCCGGTTAGGTCACTTTCACTCATAAGTGGACCCGGTGAGGTCATGGTATTATATTAGGCCATGTTGCTAGGTTTTTGTATATGTTGTATTTTGGGTCGAGCTCCTCGTTCAAAAGAGACTCTGTCCGATTTTCGTTAAATCATGGGTCCCGAAAAAGGGGACATGGTGGTGTGGTGTCGGGTTACTCGACATCCACGAGTCTTACGTGGGTTGACAGGTTGTCAACGGACCCTCGGGTCTTAGGGCGTCACAGCTTGGTATTAGAGCTTAGGTAAACGATTACCTAAGGAGCTTGGGTGTGGGTATCTACAAGTATGGTCTTGATACTAGTTCGTCTCTGCTTTGAATGTCGAGTCTAGGTACACGAATACCTAGGATTGTTGGGCATGGGTTAGATCATTGCATGGGGTGCATTATATGTTTTGTGTTCTAACATCCTCAATGTTTGTGTGTTACAAATTGTGTGAATTATATGCATGGTAAAATGCATATAGGGAAAGACGACCACTAGGGTTAGAGAACATAACCTTAGGGGTTTGGAAAATGAATGAGCAGTTAGTTCGGAATTAGTGAGGTCTCTATTATTAGTTGGCACATGCACTACTAGTTAGACAAGGAGAGGATCCTAAAGTTTGTAAAGTCACCTCCGATGCCACTAGGATAAGGCTAGGCGCATTCGGCTAGAGGCGAATCCCAGTATGGTGGGATTAGGTGAAGCAATAAAGGAACTTGGAAAGCGATGACATGGGAAAATTTTCGTGAGCTCTTGATGAGCAAGTTCTTCTTGGCATCTGCTAGGCATGCCAAGGCTCGGGAGTTCCTAGAGTTAAGACACGGAGCCATGACAGTGATGGAATACGTGGCTAAGTTCATAGAGTTAGCTCGTTTTTCTTGATGGTATGTGGCCACGAGACATGGCGAGGTGAGGGATTCGAGGATGGTCGAAGTTGTCCATGCGGGGGTAGGGTGTGGGATTTCTCACATGGGATATGGACTCTATGGTGAAGATAACATGGCCATAGAGAGAGAGATTGATGACACACGTAGCATCCATGATACGGGTGCTAGTGAGAAGAAGAGGGAGAATGGAGTCTTCTTGGCTCGTGAGGAAGAAGCGAGAACTTATGCTTCCACGAGGGATTTCGGGGATAGGGGCTAGGGTTATCAAGGTCAAGGCCAAGTCGGGGCATCTAGTCAAACGGGGCAGATGACATGCTGTCACTACCACCAGCCTGGACACATGAGACGGGATTTCCAACAGAGGTAGGGATCCCAAGGTTATGGGACACCTCAGTCCCAATCATCGAGTGGGGCGTACGAGACACGGTTTGTCTCTGCACTGGCAGGAACGGGACGGTGTCGATCCATGGTGAGGCCGCAGGCTCAGTTATTTCATAGATAGGCTAGAGAGGCCAGGGCATGGGTCGAGGTTGGGTACAGGGCTCTTAGGCCGGGACTTCGGGGACCCAGAGGCGTGTCTATGCCATTACACCTCAGACTGAGCCTGCAGATCAGTCAATTATTCATGGTATGTTTCAACTCTCGTGCCTATGGGCAAGAGTATTGTTCGATTCTATAGCATATGCATTTGATTGTGTGTGCTAGTATGTGTGAATTTCGGGGACGAAATTCTATTAAGGGGGGAAGAATGTAAAACGCGGGAAAAATTTAATTTTTTTAAAAATGGCAAAATGGTAAAATTGTCAAAATGGTTCAGGGAAGCCTGGAATTTTTTCAAGATCTTGGATGATGAAACGGGCTTCACCGTTGGATTCGTCTCATGAAATCTAATCACCCAGACGAATTTCGTTGAATTCCGATATAGTCGGATTTTCACGATTTTTAGGGTATTAGGTGTCTAGTGGACCCCAAAAAAGACATTTTTGAGAAAAAAAAATCTTGAAAATTGAAAATAAATTAAGTAAAGTTCATTTAAAATAAATTAGATTTGAACCGGGACGAAATAAATTGTTTCGAGCGAGCAGACTGAATGAGTAATGGACACATGGCACGATGTGGCCCATGTCTCCAAACTTAAGAATTAAGTTAGACAAAGGTTAAAATCAGATTTGAGGGAAAAAGGGAGATTTACTGGCTGGAAAAAAAAACAAGCGTAGAAGAGAGAGAGTAGAGAACAAGCTCGACTTCTCTCTATGATCTAATTTCAGTTGCTCGTTTTCATTGGACCAAACGAAAGTTCATCTACTCGGCGAGGCTATTCGTAGATGCAGAAAACGAGATTTTAATGCAGATTCAAGCGAGGAGTTCGGGAAATCAAAGGTTTTGGGTTTAGGAAGTGTCCACGGGACTTCCTAGAGTTTTTTCTACGCTCCAAGAGGTAGGGATCCTTCCTACTTTGGTTTATTTTCCATTCTAGGGGCTGCTTGGTTGAGTTTTAATGCCCTAAGGGGCTGTTTGGCTCATTTTCTCTAAGGGACTTTTTATTTGTTGACCAAGATTGAGCGTAGGTTATGGGAATAGTGACCTGTTTTTCTCTAAATGATGTCCAGTTTTGGGGGCTGATTTTATGTTAGAAAATGAAGAATTTGGACTAATATCCTTCAAGGAAATTGTATCCCTATTTGAGAACTTGATGTTAGGCTTTTGAATCACCCAAATTGGACATCTATAACTCAAGTTATGGTCCGTTTTCGGGACTGCCTGCCATAGGCTGCCCCGGTTTGGCAAACCTACTTTTAGATTTTGGGACTGATTTTTCGGTTGGAAAAAGTGAGAATTTGGGCTTGTATCCTTCAAAGGAAATTGTATCCATTATCTGAACTTGATTTTAGGATTTTGAATCACCCAGGTGGACATCTATAACTCAAGTTGTAATTAGGATTTTTCTGGGACTACCACAAGCTGCCCCATTTTGGCGAACCTACTGTCAGATTTTGGGTCTGATTTTCCGGTTGGTAAAAGTGAGAATTTGGGCTAGCCTTCAATGAAATTTCAGCTCTATATGAGAAATTGATGTTAGGCTTTTGAATCACCCAATTCAGACCTCTATAACTCAAGTTATGGTCCGTTTCGAGAGGCTTGCTACAACTTAAGAATTTGTTTTAGTTTGTCTAGATTTTGACACAATTGGTATATGATTGTAGTATATCATTGCTTGAATTGAGTGATCTACTTGGTTGAAATTGTGTGGCAGTCAAATTGTGTGTTCTAATGGTTTGTCTTGTGATGTGTTGTGTATGAACAAGGCCATTGCATGGCTTGGTTGTAGGCTATTTGTGGACATGGTGTCACAATTAAGCCTAAAGTATAATGTAAGTCATTGCTTGATTGGTGATGACTTGTAGACGTCAATATATGTGTGTCTAATATGTTGACATGTATTGTGTGGTTTATTTGGAAATTGTATGTTAATTGATATGATTGTTCAAATGATGCATGGGTATTATTCCTGGTTTAAAATGTCCATATAGCACTCATCATATATTTGGCATGGTATAGGCATGGAATAGCATAACTGCATTTCATATGCACGAGGACATCGCATTAAATGGGTGCGTGTACATGGTGATAATCATTCATCATTCTTGGTGAGTGGGTGGTGAGCTCGGTACTTTGGACTACGTCCATAGAAGTCTCATGAGCGCATTTCATAGCTTTGAATAAAGCTGTTTATCATAGACTTTCCAATGCTTTTGAATAAAGTGGTTTATCGAATCTTGTCAATGCTTTTGATTAAAGCGGTTTATCAGAGACTGTCCAATGCTTTTGAATAAAGGTACATTTTATCGAGAGGCAATCGATGCATTTGAATAAAGCGGTTTATCGGAGATTGTCTAATGGCTTTGAATAAAGCAGTTTATCGGAGAAATCAGTGAGTTTTAAAACAAAAGCTTTGTTTTTGGATAAAGGGTCATTGGGTGAAACACCAATGACAAGTTTTTACACTTGGCATAAGCATGTGTGAGGGAGTCGGTGAGGACTCGTGTAAAAGGAATGGTGAGTGACACTTCATTCATGGCATGTAGGCATTCCAGAGTAAAAATTACATTTTACTTGGAATGTTTGATTGTGTGATCATGGCATTGCATGTGCACTTAGGTGGGGAGTAGCCGTGGGAGTTGCCACTGGCTGAGCGTTACTCGGCCTCGTCGTGGGACCCCCTTTCAGGTACAGGGAGTATGCAGGTGGACGACGCTCACTCGAGGCCATAGTTATAAAGAAAGTCGGACTGTGGCTTGTAATTACTTTTTTGTAAAGAAGCTTAGAAGAAACTAGTTCTAGCTTGTATTTTGTGTAAAAAGAATTGTAAAAATACTTTGGAACAACCTTGTTCTAATTTGTAATATTTGTAAGAGTGTTGCGATTAAACTCTTGAGGACTATGGTAATTAGTCATGTATATTCTGTAGTGTGGATGAGTGGGCCCGATTAAGCCACTTTCACTCATAATTGGACCCTGTGAGGTCATTGTACTATATTGGGCCATGTTGCCAGGTTTTTTTGTACATGTTGTATTTTTGGTAGAGCTCCCCGTACAAAGGAGACTATGTCCAATTTTCATTAAATCATGGGTTTTTGGAAAGGGGACACCGGTGAATTGGTGTCAGTACGACATCCACGAGTCTTCCTTGAGTTATTGAGGTTGTCCACTAACCCCACAGTTTTAGGGCGTCACATTGTTGAGAATCTAGGGTTTAATTTTTTTTTTTTTTTCGGATAGGGTTTAACCTAAAAATTATTATTTATTCGTATTGTAGTTTTAAATACATTGTTGTTCTTCAAATTTTTTTTTATGAATTGGTGAAAGTTGAAATTTGAAATTTTAAAGTGTAAGGTTGTGGATTTGATTTTTCCAGGTAAGATTGTTAATTTATGAATTATTAATTTATAAGAAAAATTGTAAAAAAGAAAACCATGAATTTTCATGATTTTGCATTTAAATCCTAGACAAAAAAAGTTAATTTTTAAATAGATGAACTTTAATTTTTAATATGCCAAATCAACATCAGGCGCAAGATTATTGGAGTCGACTTCGGCCACGACCAAAAGTGATTAGATTTTTAGCATAATTAATAGTAAACTAATATGGTTTTGTCTAAAAAAAGCTAAGTTTTAAAAAGGCTATTTGGCCCAAAGGGACAAAATAAGGAAATTCGAAACACTAGCCTCTCCTCTTAAAATTTTGAGATATAACCTTGTTTAGACAATTTTACACGTTATTTATTACCCTAAAAGCATATTAGATTGTACTTGCTCCTTTTCTCTCATAGAATATCCCTCAAAATATGCTTTGTGTTGAGTCTTCATCCTCTCTAAAGTTCAGCCCCCATCACCTTTCACCTCTTATCACCTTTAGTCTGATCATCATCTCTTTCAAAAGTTCAGCTCTCATTGTTATGACCTTTGGTTTTTTCGTTTGCGTCTTTTATAATAAAAACAAATGCAATTTCCAATTTACCGTAAGCGTATGGGTCACAAGTAATAAAGTGACTTTCTTATTAAAAACCAAGTATCGATCCCACGGGGAAAGTGTTTTGAAAGGGGAACTGAGTACTCCGGTTACTTGATCGCTTCACTATTTGAGCAAATGAGTGGTTAGAAGAAATATTTTTAAAACAAAACTAAAAATAAGGAAAGTAAAAACATGGGAAAGATTCATGGCTAACTTGTAAGAGATGAAACAAATGTGAAGAATGAACTCAAGCAGGAAAAAGACTAGGGTTGGTCGTCATGATTGATGTATGTTGATCTACATGTAAATTAGGCACGGGTTGAGTGAACATGCACTTGTAATCGATTCAAGGAATAGGGTATGAGGTTTACATCATTATTAAACACCGATTTCACACACCGGCTTCCAATTCACCGATATGTCCTTCTAGGACCTTAATTGTGTTACTTTAACAAAGATGGGTTTTTTCTTGGGTGTCCTATTGGTCTCCGCTAGGTCCTTACAATAAGACTACCCGAACTATGCTCGAACCGATCACCCTAGGTCTTTACGGTCTTCACACAACACTGAATTGGTGTCTTACCCTGATAAAATCCATTAAGTATTTGACATTTCTACTTCCCTCGATTTCTTTAATTAGGTTAAGTTGATTTCTTTAATTAAAACACATTGACATGAAATGAGTTTATGGCCTATTAGGCTAGCTCGACCAACTTGAGAGTGGGGCTGAAGTTTGGACTAGGCTCTAATTATTGGCCCGAAAAATCGGGGCCAAAGTTGGCTGAGCTCGATTGGCCGACGGGTGATCAACGAAATTGTGATTGCGAATTAAAAAATTTGCCTCCTTCCAAATCGCTTTTTAGTCTCAATCAACACCATAATGAAAAAAAAAAAAACCCACTCAAACTCTCTCAACAATGATTTCTCCTTTGCAAAACCACAATCTCCATTTCTCCTCCAGCTTGTTCTCCCCTTCCTATGAGTTCGAGAGCATCATCGACGGTTAGATCCTGAAACCTCT
Source organism: Tetrastigma voinierianum (assembly GCA_016808115.1). Taxonomy (NCBI): domain Eukaryota; kingdom Viridiplantae; phylum Streptophyta; class Magnoliopsida; order Vitales; family Vitaceae; genus Tetrastigma; species Tetrastigma voinierianum. The sequence continues at coordinate 126,568 of JAEQBH010008815.1, forward strand.
GCGGGGCCTCGATTCGAGGTCTCTTCCTCCCTTCATCGATCCAATATTTCATCGCCTTCATTAAACCCCCACGGTTCCAATGGTATATCGTCGTTCTTCCGAACACCTGGTCGAGTTCTTCCCACCTATCATCACCGCAAATAGGTTCGGTTCTCAGTGAGCTTACTTTAATGGTGTAACACCCGAAATACCACCCCCTAATCATTTTAAAAGAGCATTATTAGGGTATATTATAAGTGCATTTAAATTTTTGGCAATTATTATTTTGCTAAGTGAAAATTCGAAACCAGATTGTACAAGATACAAGAATTAAATTTGTAATTTGTTAAGATGGGACACAAAGGGTCATAAGATAAGAAAAGGTTATAGGCTAAAGTGAAATATGCATAACTGATTTGCAAATAAGGGACACTTTGAGGGATCTAAGTGTAAATAAAAGAGAAAATTAAGTATAAAAGGGAATAAGGCCAAAAATATCCTATTTTTTAGGTCTAAGGAAAAACAAATACAGGTAGGAAAGAAGAGGAGAAGAGGAAAGAAGAAGAGGAAGAAGAAGAAAGCTAAAGAAGGTATGGATTTTTGTACTAGTATGGATGCTATGGTTTTGTATGGAACTTGTATGGAAAAAATCCAAACCATAAACCCCATTTTTTGATGAATTTGTGTCTAAAGAACCCTACTTGATATATTGGTGGTGTTTGGCAGTTTAGACTAGACTTAGTTTGTTTTGGTTTGGTTTTGTGGTTGATTTGGGGTTGTATGGAAACTAAGTATGGAATTCCCAAAATTTTGAGAATTAGGAAACTCTCCTAACCCATTAATTGTATAGGATGGGGTTAGCAAACCATAAGTCTTCCCCTATATGTGTTTTGGGAATTGTTTGGTTGTGTTTTGGACTTGGGTTGGTTGATTGTAATCCTTAATTGAGGAATATTTGTATTAAGGAAATATTGGGGTTTTAATTAGATGATGTCAAGGGAATTTCTCCAAAACCCATGTTTTGTCTTTATCATAAATTCTTAGGTCAGAACTCCGTTTCAAGTGTTCTTAGACTCTATGGAAATCCCTTTGAGTCTAGAATCCATCCATATATAGCTTGATGAAATTGGAACTCATATTAGGTCCATAACTCACGAAAAACCGTTGGCTATGTTGGTTATGCTCGTAGTCATTGTTCATAGGAAGCCTTCAACTTCAGATGGTCATAATTTCTTCGTCCAAACTCCGTTTTAGATGTTCTTGGACTCAATGGAAAGCCCTTTGAATATAGAATCCATCCATATATAGCTTGATGAAATTGGAACTCAAATTAGGTCCATAAATTACGAAAAACAGTAGGCCCTGCTGGTTATGCTCGTAGTCACTGTTCATAGGAAGCCTGCAACTTCAGACGGTCATAATTTCTTCGTGCGAACTCCGTTTCAGATGTTCTTGGACTCTATGGAAATTACTTTGAGTCCAGAATCCCTACATATATAGCTTGATGAAATTGGAACTCATATTGGGTCCAAAAATCACGAAAAACATTAGGCCCTGTTGGTTATGTGCTCGTAGTCCTTTGTTCATGAGTCTTCAACTTGGACGATCATAATTTCTTCATCAACTCCGTTTCAGATGTTCTTGGACTCTATGGAAAGCCCTTTGAGTCTAGAATCCATACATATATAGCTTGATGAAATTGGAATGATATTAAATAGCTCATAAGTACACATGGTAACCATAGTTATTCATGCATATAATGAAATATCAAAAATGCAAAAATACGAATAAATGATTGTAAATATCGCATATGATTACCAGATGACAATAATTATTCGGGAATATGATATATGTACTGAACATAAAATACACATGGATTGTTTGCTTAGAACTTGGTAGAGGGATAGATGGGCATGCCTATTAGGGAAAAAAAAAGGTTTGCGACTATCTTTGATAGGATTGTCCCATTTAGGTGCGTTACAACACCTTCGGTCCCTTATAGATGGTCATTTGTCTCGATACAATGATACTTGAGGCGCCTTCGGACCCTTATAGATGGTCATTGTCTCGCACAATAGCAAGCACCTTCGGGCCCTTATAGACCAGCATTTCGTATAATGAGTCTGACACCTTCGGACCCTTATAGTTTCCCCATCCACTTCTAAGGTTTTATACGGGCGCAGAACATTAAACAAATAACAGAATATGACATATGTTATATGAGCGTTGATAAGAAATGAAATATGATATGATAAGTAAATATGAGATATGTATAAGCATGTTTTAATGATATGATATGTTAGATGTGTATGCATGTGTATAGAAGTGTGATGATCACGTGTTAGTGGTCGGTCGCGAGGTTTATTCCCACTATAAGCATAAAGCTTAGCGGGGTTTTCATCCATGTAGGTATGACGGAGAGGCAAGAAGGCGGGACAGCCTCATCAGTCTCAAGGTCAACACATGGTTAGATGCCGTGGGAAGACTTTTGGTATATTTGTATATGTAATATTCTTTTTGTTGTTTTGCTAAACAAATGTAAGTTTTTTTATATAAAGTTGGGGAACACTCCCATTTATTGGATCTTGAATATCATTTTGTAATCCGCTAATTTGCTTCTAATAGCCTCGTTTTGTATTCACATTGTGTGACAATTTGCTTTTCTTTAATTTTTGGTTGATTCTTCACTATTAAAGTGAGTAGTTTGAAGTTGGTGCTGTTTCCAAACTTGTATCGTGAAGACCCAAGAAAGGCTTTGAGGGACTCAGATATTTGGGGATCATTTTTCTTCAATGTTTTTTTGGGTCTTACTTTGTCGTGGTTGACTTTGGTTAAGAAGATTGAGAGCTAGAATTTGAATTAGTTTAATTTCTTGTTTATTTGCATTTTTTTTTTAGTATATGTTTTTGATTAGTTTTCTCTTATTTGTGGTATAAATGCTTGCTTGGAGAATTTTGTGACTTGTCAAACTAAATGAGTGATCCACGGTAATCCTAAAAATGCTTGTTGATGATTTGTGAAGATGCATGGATTAAAGCTTGTCAAACATCCAAGCCCATAAATTTTGGGGGAAAGTGAAAGAAAGAAACTAGAGATCAAGAAATGGGTTTTAAACATAAAATCATTCTCAATCTCTTACACTTCCGTTTATTAAATATTCTTCTACCACTTCACAGATGGGTTTTATTAAAGTTAGTTTTTGTAAGCAATATTGTTTAATAATGCTTGTAAGCCCCCATGTTGTATAGATTCAAATTTTTGGGCATAGCTAGGTGTAGTATGTGGACCTCCATACCCAATGATGTTGATAAGGAAAAAATTTCCTAGGAATGCAAATAAGAGTGAAATGCAAAAATAACACAAAAAGGAAGTGATTTATTGAATAAAAGAATTTAACTTTTTTTTTTGTACATAGGGATGGGTTGGCCCACTAGCACATTGGCTTGATAGGGTTTGGCGGGGCTAACAAAATAGAAGCCCAATGTAAATTATGCCCGGCCTTATCCATCATAGTTTTACCATTAGCCCGGTATGGGCTCGACCCAGCCTAGTAGGCCCCCCGATTTGCCAACTCTAGGCCCAACGGATGATCTCCATTTGTCACTATGGAATCCATAAATGAGTCCTTCATAAACCGGGTCTCGCACACATTTTCCAATGCAAATTAATTGCAAGAAACCATAATAGTCCAGATTCTACACCAACCAACATCAACATAGCCTATTCATAAACTAATCTAAAAATGATATAAATCAACAATCAATCTTCACAATCAACCCTAGAGAATAGATTAGCTACTCCTTATAGCAGTCAAATCTACAAAATCATGTATTTCAACAATAATCAAAGAAGAGAGATAAGAAGAAGTTTCAAAATTAGAGATACAAACCAACTATATGATGAAAGAGCTCTCGAGCTTCAATCCTAGCTACAAGAGATCCTCTAGCTAGTTTGATCCCTTCAAAATTGTCTTCAAATCCAAGAAAAAGTAACCATAATCGAAACCCTAAATTGTTCTAAGACTAAGAGGAGAGAAACCCTAGAATAGGATGTTCTTTGCCTCCAAGTTCGTGCCGTAATTATTATTACAAGTGTAGAATATATAGTCCTTGGAAAATAGGGTAGAAATGGGCAAAAAATGGTAAGGAACAAGGCAACTCGTCCTCACCATGTCCTGACATCATGTTGCAACATGGCCGAAGCTTCGTCTAACAGTGTCTTCGATAGGGCTCCCATGTCGCGACAATGGTTGAACGTGTAAAACTCAATGGCTCACAAGGCTACTTATGTTGTGAAATGTATCCTCTTTCGCGACTCCGGGACTACTCATGTCGCGACATGATGCCACGACATGGCAGAAAGCCATGCTCGCACAATGTATGACCCAATGTCTTGACATGGAGAGCCATGTCGTGACATGTGGCCTTAAATCAGCAATTCTTGTCCAAAACTTTTCCAATTTTCTATTTTCTCTTGCCTTTTAAAATTTAACTACGCAAAACAAAAGGCGAGAGGGCGATAATATATAATTGAATAGATATGGTGTGAATTTAGCATTAGAAGATCAGTATACTAGAAATCCATGCTTAAATGCTAATATGATTCTGATTAACACTCATATCTCATAGTGTATCTCTTGCACGCAAATCACCAACGTGAAAACACATCATTATTAAGCTCAGCACCACAACTATAACACTCGAGAAGTTATTCTACATATGGCATGATCAAATGAAGGTATGTAAATATATTTGGGGAAAAGATAATGGTGATTTTGTTATTCCAACATTATTTGGTTATGGTGGCAAACAAAGTTCATCCCTCAATATTGACTCATTTGTAATAAGAAGTTAAAGCTTTTTTTTGTTGTTGGGATGATAGACTTATTAACTTAATTTTAGAGCAAATGTAATTTTTTTCTATGTGATAGTATCCTTGTTAGTCTTTTGAAATGCACTTGAATTTTATTTTTAGTGAAATAGCTTTACGGGCACAGTGAAGTTATGTTATTTTTGACACTGAACTTAACGGTGGTTAAGTTTCCAATTAAACAACTTCACATGAACTTAACTGAAGTTATATTTTGTTTACGTTTAATAGAACAGTGGTTAAGTTTTCAATAAAACGATTTGACCTGAATGTAACTACAATTAAGTATCTTTTACATTAAACTTAACAGTTAGTTATTAAGTTTTCAGTTAAATAACTTTACTTGAACTTAACTGTTGTTAAGTTTCTCTTTAATTGAACTTAACAATGGTTAAGTTTTTAGTTAAAAATTTGACACGAACTTAACTATAGTTCGTTTCTTTCACATTTAATAGTGGTTAGAAGTTTTTAGTTAAATAACTTTACTTGAACTTAACTGTTGTTAAGTTTCTCTTACATTGAACTTAACAATGGTTAAGTCTTCACTAAAATGATTTTACTTGAATGTAACTAAAGGTAAGTTTCTTGTACATGTCAATGTCATTGCTAAGTTCATTTGAACTATTCTATTTTTAAGATCTCTCTACAAACAGGATAAACATATAGTCACATTTATCACTAGATACAATAATTTATAAATATTCTAAATAGATACAAATGAGTCATTACATACATAAACACGCCGAGAAAAAATTATATTGTAACAACACAACCATATTCATCAATATCCAATTACAAGTGGGAGACAATATTGGAAGATCTCGATGGAAGTAAAACTTAACTGTCATTTTTTCTCTAAACCATCTCATTTGTTCGCTTGTTAATGCGTCCATAGGATGGTTGTGCATAAGGTACTTCACATATTTGATAAAAAAACATAAGGCGATCATCATTCTTGCATAAATAACAAAATTGTGTAACAAAGTTAGATAAATATAGTTATATAAATACATTGAAGTGGTCAAACCTATAAAGTAAATACACACTTACTCCTATTGTTGTTGTGGAATACTATTTAATATTTCAATCTCCCAAGCCATATCCCTCTTTGGGTCACCATCCTCTCCATAGTATTTCCGCATTTAGAGGTAGAGCCAACTGACATTGTTAAAGTTACATGTGTCTTCAATTTATTTGGCTTATTAAGTGACCTTAGGGAGTCAGACATATGTATCCGCGTATAATGTAAGCTCGTTTTTCTCGTATCCTTGAAAAATAAATATAATGTTTCAAATAACAATTACAATCATGTTTTAATTTGAATTACATTTTAAAACCAGAGCACAAAATGCCCAAACTTATACTTTTCAAAAAAATCAGCAACTTTAGTCAACTTAGATGTTCCATACAAGACCACTTTCCCCATGAAAATTCAGCAATGTTTGGTCATGTTTTCCTATTAAATTTCCATGGAAATTTTGGCCATAATGTATACAAGTTTCATTTATACTCCATGAAAATTCAACCTTCACTTCCATTTCTCCATATTCCTCCACTTGAATTTATTACAACTCTTAATGAAAATAACATGGACTTACTATATGATTCTCACTTAAAATTTAGCATTTAATGCATATAATGTAATTTGCTTCTTTAAATAAATTTCCTGACCCAACCGTCAAGGTTTTAATGATAGTTCTCCTTGAATTTCCAACGAACATTCACCTCGGTTTCGGCCTACATTTTGTTCCCATTTTTAACACAATTCCATCTAAGTTTCAACATTTGTTTTCATCACAAAATTCAGCAAGCATCTATCTTAGTTTACACACCACTACTTTCATTAAAAAAAATGGGAAAAGTATGTTTCAGGTGGTTTATTTGAAAATAAAAGGGAAGTAGGTACAAAGAATTGTAATTGGGTTAGTCAGTACATTTGACCAAAAAATAATTGTCTTTGAGGAACCAAAGGAAAAATTTGTCAAATAATACCAAAACTACCCCTCTAAACAATCCAACTATTAACCTCATTTATTCGTAATTGTACCACTTGTTAACCTGCCGGATGAAAGGGAGAAAACATTTCAAAAACTCTTTCAGCCGTTTTCCTCTCTGCGATAGGCCAAGGGAAGAAAAGCCACTAGCCAAGGAAGAAAATCCCTAACCCTATACTTCTCATCTGCTTGATCCGATCTCTTAGCTTCTTATTCATCCGAATCTTATCTTTGAGACCCATGATCCATTTGCCTCTCATCGGTGTCTTCATCATCTGCGAAGGAGGTTTGGTCGAGTTCCAGATCTTGTCTCCTCCCGAATCACGCTTTAGTGTTTTTCCTCATAAGGTATCCAACCCCTCACTTTTTTTACAATTTTTGTTTTGTAATGCGTTTTCCTGACCGCCAAGGATTTTCCGGATCTAGTGTTTCTATGATTATAGGATTTTTTTTATTTGATTATCTCGAGAAAAATGCGGATTTTCCTAAGAAACTTTGCTTTGTGTTATTTAATTTTGGAAAGAGAGATGAGAAATTGATTTTCTAATCATCTAATTCCGAGTAGAAAATCCTCATTTTCTTGAGAAAATTTTTTCTATGCTCCCCGTCTCAGACCCAATCTCTCCATTTATGTAAAATTGTAAGAAGTTAGTTACCGTTTTCTCAGTCAATAACGTGCAGAAAATGACAGCAAAAGATTAGGAGAATTTGAAGAAAAAATTTGTAACAATAAAAATATATGTGAGAGATTTTAGGATTTTAAAATTTTGAAATACTTCTCACAAATTGACAAGGTCAATCTCACAAGAGATCTTGATGGCCATTGTCACAATGAGGTATATCTTTAGTTTATTTAAGGATACATCTAATATTTATTTATTTATTAACAATAAAGAGATTTTTAGGATTTTAAAATTTGAAACACTTCACAAATTGACAAGGTCAATCCCATAGAATCTTGTTAGCCATTGTCCCAATAGAGTATATCTTTAGTTTATTTAAAGGGATACATCAAATTTGTTTATTTATTAACAATAAAAAGATATATGATTGATTTTAGGATTTTAAAATTTTGAAACACTTCCGCAATTGACAAGGTCGATCTCCTGAGATCTTGTTAGCCATTATATTTTTAGTTTATTTAAAGGGATACATCAATTTATTTATTTATTAACAATAAGATATGTGAGAGATTTTAGGATTTTAAAATTTTGAAACACTTCCCAAATTAAACAGTTAATCTCACAAGAGATCTTGTTAGCCATTGTCCACAATGAGGTATATCTTTAGTTTATTTAAAGGGATACATCTAATTTATTTATTTATTATTATCCATGTTTATTTAAATATATCAAAATGTCTTTTTTTCTCTATAAAAAGTAAAATAGTTTTCGGGATGATTATACTAATTTGAATAAAATTAATATATTATTTAAATATAGAAAATCTAGTGCATTCTTTTTTTTTTTTTACCATTTAGTTAAAACAAAGATAAATATTTATAAGTTTATATTCATCATTTTATTCATTCCTGTGGTTCTTTAATACAAACGGGTCTTAGATTTTTAAGGAGAGTATGTTTCGAGGCGGTTTATTTGAAAATAAAAGGGAAGTAGGTACAATTGTAATTGGGTCGATCGAACATTTGACCAGAAATAATTGTCTTTGAGGAATCATTTGGTATTGCAATCCAGAGTTGGTAGTGCACCACATTTGGTATTTAGAATATGAATGTAGTAAAAACATGTAATTTGTCTTTGTATTAGGGTGTCGCCCGAATTTATGTTATATTTTCTTATTGTAGGTCATTTCATAGTGATGTGAACCCGTTTGAGATGGATAAACATTTTGGCTAGAGTCCCTTGCTGATTTTCTCTATTTAGATTGATTTGCAAAGCTTTTTCTATACATTCTTAGACATTCTTCATTGGAAATGTTTCTCCATGGAATATACTAGCTTATGTTGTAATATATATATATATATATATTTAACACTCAATGATGATTTATGCATTTTGTGATTAAAAAATCTAGTTCATTAGAGTTGGGTTTGAGATCCAAAATAGCTTAAAAACCCATAGGCATATGATGAAATTTTTATCTTTTGTTGTTCCTCCAAGAGCATTTATATGTGTTGAAACATATAAGGCAAAGACATTACCCTCCCATCCCATGACCATGCAGTATTTCCTATGCCATTCTTACATACATAATTTGTAAGTTACCCATTTATAATGATAAACATGTCATTTAAGATACGTTAATTAACAAAAAAAAGCGAGTGTATGATCTAATATAACATTATCTAGCATTAAGGACTTTATATCCCATATGTTAGAATTGTGCTTGCTAATATTCCTTCAGAGATTGTATATGTGTCTCAAACAAAGTATAAATTTGAAGAAGATGGAGGAAATGAAATGTTACATTATGCCTTTGAAGGTGGGCAAATGGTGAAGGATGCAAATGGGTCAATTGATTATAAGGGTGGACAAGTCATTACAATATTTGTAGATGTGAATTTTCATACAACTTGGTGTTTCATTAGTTTGTGCTAAGTTAAGGAGTTTGAACCAAATTCGTTGAGGTGAACTACATGTAAATTTGATCCATCTTTAATGGTGTTGTTAAATGATGGTGAAGAATTGATGAAGATGTTCAGATTCAATGATAGCTATTGTCGTGTATACGTGTCGTCGAATACCGAGGATGCAAATGGTGTAAACCTACCTTCGAGGTATATTAAGCTAAACTCATCATTGTCATGGTATTGCCTATTATTTAATTTGTAAAATATATGTTCAAGAATAACTAAAAAAGGTTTCCCATGTCTTGTGCAGTTACCCCACACCTATTAGTGGGTTCTAATTATGAACACGTTCATGGAAGTAAAGACTCAAATCTGCACTTGTTAATGGATATTTCGGCAAATGGCCCAATAATAGAGTCTTATGGGTTGTCTAATAGAGGAGCTGAAACAGATGTGCCTCAACGTAGTACTAGGCGATTTCAAAATGCAATTATGGGCAGTGGACAAACGTTTCCAAATGTTTCTGCATTCCGCGATGCTTTGTACTTAATGTCTTTATCAGGGAGATTTTGGTACTACTACAAAAGAAATAGTTATAAGCACATTACCATTATATGCACAGTGACCAACTGTACTTGGAAAATAACTTGTCGTGTTGTTGGTGCATCGGATGTTGTCTAAGTGCACACATTCCAAAATGAGCATAGCCATACTGTTGATGATGTGGTCGCCTCTCAACCAGTAGTGAGATCTAATCGTACCATTGTGGTAATTGATGAGGTTATTCGATCTACTCCCGAGTACCAACCACGACAAATTTCTAAAGATTTCGTGGAAGAACATGGGATAAATTGACTTATTGTCAAGCTTGGCAAATCAAAGAAGGCTAAGGAGAGAATATGGTCAGCAAGAATTACTATAAGTTGTTGCCTTGGATGTGTGAAGCGAATAGTCGAGTAATCGAGGATCGATCACGATCAGAGTTGACCTACTCTCAAGTGATGGTAATTTTGAACAAGCGTTTATCGCGCATGATGTGTCCATACAAGGGTTTTGATGGGGTGTACGCCAATCATTTTCCATTGACTCATCTCACATGAGTGGGCCCTATGGTGGTGCCTTATTCTCTGCTACATCTTATGATGCTAATGACAACATGTTTCCATTGGCGTGTGGGTTAGGCTCGGAGAATTATGATGGTTGGTCATGGTTCTTGTAGAATTTAAAAAGAATTATTAGGGAAGGAGGAGGTTGTCATTATATCGGATAGGCATCAGGGTCTTCTTCGTAAGCGTATGAAATATTTGGAGGAGAGAACCATGCTTTATTGTTATCGTCACTTAAAGGAAGAGCTTTAGTAGCTATTTTAATAAGCATAACACAAGGGAACAAGGGAAGGAAAATGCACTTGAATGGTTAGATAAGAATTGCCTATACAAGGGTGGAGACGTTACAATTATCACATGTTTGGTGCGAAAATTATAACGAATCATTGGCTACATGGATTGAGCAAAATGAACCTGAGCATTGGGCCATGTCGAAATTCCCCAAGAAAAGATGGGACAAAATGACTACTAATCTTGCCGAGTCTTTCAATGCTTGGTTAAGAAATGAACGACATCACTCCATTTGTAGCTTCATTATCGAGCATATGACTAAGTTGGGTGCAATGCTTGTTCAGCATAAAGCCGAGTCAAATGCATGGAAGGGTATTATAGGGCCGAAAATTGAAGAGAAAATAAAAATTAATATTGCAAAAGGGGAGGTTTACTTGGTTATTCCATTCATGAAACCTTTTATGTTGTATTTATTAGGTGATTTAGTCTTTGAATGTAGACATTAGGAACAATCATGTACATGTCGTGGTTGGCAAATTTCAGGCATTCCATGTGATCATGCATGTGCAGTTTTACTCTCCATAGGGCAAAATGTTGCGGATTTTGTTGATGAAATCTTCAAATCCCCAGCACAACAATTGGTATACTCAAGCACTTTTCATGGTATTGAGACACATGACATGCCAAAAGTCCAAGACGATGGTGTTGTTCGAGATGTCATAGGAAATGTATTCTTCTCTTTAAAGCTACCCTACGTTAAAAGGCCTCCTGGAAGACCAAGAAAAAAGCGCATTGAGTCACAATTTCAAGATAAGCGCAATATGGCTAGGCATAATAGAAAAACTTGCAAAAATCCATTGGCATGATTAATGTTGCTGATTTTCATATTAGTGAACTGTCATACACATTCCATTTGGTTTGTGTTTTCTTTTGTTAATTAATGTATTATGAACTATGTGGCATGCTTTCTACAAGTTTGGTAAATGCTATATTATTATGTGGAATTATGTTTCTCTTTTTTTGTGCGCTATGTTAATATTAAGTTTCATGCATATGTATGCAATTTTATATATATTATCATCCAAGTTTTGTAAGCATGGACAAATTTAAGAGGAAACGTAAGCAATATCTTCCACAAGCAAGGCATGAGGTGATGAGATATAACTCATATCATTCTTTGTAACTTGAGACTTTAATAACTGATTTAACAAGATTGCTTATTAACGTGCATAGTTTGGTTTGTTTTGTATGTAACTTTAGGTGAAGCTCCCCAAATCTCGTTGTTCGGGGAAGAAATTTTTATCTATTATTGATCAATTGCCTAAGCATAAGTTGGAAGCTATTAGGGGGTTCAGGTTTGGTGGACTCATACAGCTTGCATGCCGAGAGATCCGCTACGAGTTATGCCACTATCTTATATCACACTACGAAGTGGCATATTATCGTATAAGTTTGGATAGAGATCATTACTCTCAGATGTGACAATAGATGATATCATGAATGTTATAGGTATCCCATTAAAATTGGACCCAATGTTATTGTCACGTCCATGGCGTGGATTAACATCTCGGGTATATTCGCAATAGGTTGGAAGAAAGTCTAATAGACTTAGAAGTTGGCAATGAATTCCAGAAAGTGTTCATTATTTTTGCATGCGCAATGATTTTGGCACCAAACAACAAGTTGGAGGGCATATATGACTTATGGGACCTTATATGGGATGGTGAGTTAATGTACAGAGAAATTGGAGCAAATTTGTGCTCCAATACTTAAAAAATGGAATTAAAAATTCTAGAGTGGTAATAGCCAGAGATACATGTGCGTGTTTTCTCTTCCTACATGTATCTCCACTTTTTCAAGTTGATGCTTGTTGTTATATTGTCTTTATGTCTGGGTTATAAGGAGCACTCATTTGTCCTCAATTTGCAGAGTTTTTACCTGTCAAAAACATATGTGCCATCGGTGGATGTTCCTGTAGCAATGCCCTTTTGTTCTGTCTTGAATGGCTAGTTAGTCAGATGACGACTAACTAATGAAATTACAATGTTCGGTGGATATGGAAAAATTGATGTAAGATAGTTAAATGCGAAATCAATATTTCATAGTAGACTTGTATTTTAATATATCTTATATTAATTTTTTTGTTAATGTTTGACATACTACATCTGACTTGAGAAATCCAAATTGGGCAAGAAGTTCCACCTTCATTTGATCAAGCAGTGCATGAACCCGATCATGCACCTCCATTTGCTAGAGCAAATGAGCATGTGCAACCAAATCCACAATTCGGTAGACATTATGATGCCTCCACTATTGTAAGGATCTAATTACATTAGGTTAATTAATTTGTCATGACCTTATACTATAAGTATTCAAATTTGGGTTTTCTTTCTCTTAACTTGACAGGGCATTCAACGTCGTCTTCGTCAATCAACACAACAAATTTTAAAATTGGTGTCCTCAATGATTCGCGATTTCAACACACTTGAAAAGCGTTTAAACAGTACAGGAAGACAACAAAATGAACTAGTACCATCCATTCATTCTCCCTCTATTCAATCTCAACCTTTCGAGCATATCATGACAATGATTTTCTTTGTTAATTTGGGGCTACATCCTCCTTTGAGAGATCAATTATGAGGCTCCAACAAATGACTTTGATGTTGAAGTCGTTGTGAAATGTGATGTCATCAATGCGACAACATTTCGTCGAAATGAACCTCGGTTGGATGATGGGAATAAGAATTTCTGACAAAACCAATGACTTTGCATTATGAAATCCAATAAGCTGAAGGAATTCATACGTCTACGAGCCTCAATCAAAAGATAGAAAAAATCGTCGAAATGGATGCCAAAGATGATGTAGGAGATTCTTCGATGAGTGGCAACTAATAATAAACAGAAAGAGAGGATGGCACGAAGACTCGTAAGGAAATTTGCGTAAATCACCTTTCATTAACAATGTGCTTAAGAGTACCCTAAGCTTCCCCCAAACAGAAATGCGTAGCTAATTTCGCCTTAGATCCTAAGGGTGATAAAGGGTAATTTCGTTGCAATTGTGCTACTTTTATGTAATTTTGTGTTTTATACGCCATTTGTTTAACTATTTGATGGGGGAGGTATTATGTCGAATGTATGGAATGTTTGTCACTCGGTATGAGATGGCACGCCTAGAAGGCAATCAATTTGTCAATTCTGTAGTACGTATATCACATGGTTTATGTTTCCTGTATAAAGCAATTTAATTATTTTATCAGTCATTGTTAATGGTTATATCAATATACGGAGTTATTGGAATGTATTTTCGTTTATTGAATACTACTTGAGGATCATCACCAGTGAATCACTATTTTGATCCTTCATTCGCGGTGGTTTACCAATACTACTTACAACAATATATGTTAATCTTGGTTTTTTGCATGTTCTAATTTGTTTTTCGCAATTGCGTTATAGGTGGTTCTTGATCAAATCCCTAGACAAGCAAAAAAAGAATTGTTGTTAGATCGCTCCAAACACTTTCTTGACCTAACAATTGCTACAGCCATTGCCTCAGGCACTTGTGGAAAGGTATGGATGTTGTATAATCTTTAGATGCTATATGTTTGTTAATCCATTATCAAACTAATGAATGATATATTCACTATTATAGTTATTTTTTGCATGTGTGGATGCTCATTGATGTACACATAATTAGCCTTCACCTTGAGCGTGTTGAGTTACTATCTTCGTTGCCAATGACCCGTGGCAAGTACATAAAGGGCTCTTCCAAAAGATTGTCACATTCTTTAGGACAATGCTTGAAGGCCTTTGATGTGTGTACAGATACAGACATAGGGAAATTGGAGCATGTCTACTCGGATGTTATGCAGCAAGAAAATTGGTAACATTATTTCAACATATTTCAAGTTATAGTGTTTATGAAGCAACCTGATTATCATTACTTTTTCTCCGCAAAATGAAAATATTAATTCCTGTGTATAGGCATGACTGTGGAATTTATGTGACCAAATATATGGAACTTTGGAATGGCTCAACACTAACAAAATCGATTGTTGCGGTAAATGCATTATACTATATATATATATATATATTTTCAGTACATCATATACGTTGAATTACACTTGTGTTATTTATGTTTTGTAGACGAAACTAGATTATTACAAGATAAAGTTGTTATGTACATTGGTGATGCACGATGATAATGTTGAATGGGAGCGAATTCGTAAAGCATGCAAGTGTAATTGACCGTTGTAGCTGTTTGGTAGCCATTTTTTATTCTCTGGATACCCTGAAACATTTGGAAACTACATTATTTGTATATTATAGAAGTTGGAAGCGATATGAGGGTACCCAAAATCAACCAACAATGTAATTGGGTATCACCCATGTTTTGTATATCTTAGACTTTCACCGTATGACTAAATTGGTTAGGTTGCTACCCATTTAAAAGGTAGAACTTTTACGTTCTTTGCACTTCTTTTTCATTTATGTGCTTGGGGTTGCAATAGAGAATGGTGTTCAAGAAAAGGCACATTGTATTGAATGAATTTGGATATATGTTCTTAGAATCAACAACTATGATGGTTTTTCATTTAATGAGTTCATTTTAGAAACAATACAATTGCAATCATTCATTGAGCTTTAGAAATTAATTGTTATCTTTCAAGTTGTGATTAAATTAAATAAATTAGAAATTAAAATATAATTCATGCACTTCATGAATTATAAATGGGATTAAAACTGAGTTTTTGGACAGCAAAACGTTGTAAATAAGGGTTTAGGGACTTTCTATTAAGGTAGTACCTGATAATTGTAAGGTAGTACCTGTATTACATTAAGGTAGTAAATATATTAAGGTAGTACCTATGCACTTGGGTCATAGGGTAAAGGGTTTGAGTTTATTTTACACTAAACATTATACGGATAACTGGTTAACTTTCCCTACCTAAGCACCTCATCTTTGACTCGAGTATGAATACCCAAACATTTCACGCTACATACTTTGGTTCTCCATCCTAGGAGTCAAATATAATTCATGTATTTCATGAAATATAAATGGGATTAAAGCGAGTTTTGGACCAGAGAAAAGCGTGGTAAATAGGGGTTTTAGGGACTTTCTATTAAGGTAGTACACGATAATTGTAAGGTAAGTACTTGCATTACATTAGGTTGTACTTGAAATATATTAAGTAGTACACATGCACTTGGATCATAAATTAAGGGTTTGAGTTTATTTTACTTGAACATTACTACAAACGCTTTGGTTACAACATTTTCCTGGTAAGGACCTCATGCTCACTCGAAGTATGAATACCCAAACATTTCACATACATACTTACTTTGGTTCTCCATCTAGGAGTCCAAATATAATTCATGCATTTCATGAAATATAAATGGGATTAAAACTGAGTTTTTGGACAGCAAAACGTGGTAACTAAGGGTTTAGGGACATTCTATTAAGGTAGTACCTGATAATTGTAAGGTAGTACTGCATTACGATAAGGTAGTACTTGGAAATATATTAAAGTAGTACTGTGCACTTCAGGTCATAAGGTAAAGGGTTTGAGTTTATTTTTACCTAAACATTACTACAGATAACCTGGTTACAACTTTTCCCCTTGCTAAGGACCTCATGTTGACTCGAAGTATGAATACCCAAACATTTCACATACATACTTACTTTGGTTCTCCATCCAGGAGTCCAAATATAATTCATGCATTTCATGAAATATAAATGGGATTAAAACTGAGTTTTTGGACAGCAAAACGTGGTAAATAGGGGTTTAGGGACTTTTTATTAAGGTAGTACCTGATAATTGTAAGGTAGTACTTGCATTACATTAAGGTAGTACTTGAAATATATTAAGTAATACACAATGCACTTGGGTCATAGGAGTAAAGGGTTTGAGTTTATTTTACCTAAACATTCTTATAGATAACCTAGTTACAACTTTTTCCCTAGCTAAGGACCTTATCAGCGACATTTCGAGTATGAATACCAAACATTTTTCACATACATACTTACTTTGGTTCTCCATCTAGGAGTCGAATATAATTCATGCATTTCATGAAATATAAATGGGATTAAAGCGAGATTTTGGACTGACAAACGTGGTAAATAAGGGTTTAGGGACTTTCTATTAAGGTAGTACCTGCATTACACTAAGATAGTACTTGAAATATATTAAAGTAGTACCTGTGCACTTGGGTCATAGGGTAAAGGGTTTGAGTTTATTTTTACCTAAACATTACTACAAATAACCTGGTTACAACTTTTTCCCCTAACTAAGGACCTCATGCTGACTCGAAGTATGAATACTCAAATATTTCACATACATACTTACTTTGGTTCTCCATCTAGGAGTCCAAATATAATTCATGCATTTCATGAAATATAAATGGGATTAAAACTGAGTTTTTGGACAGCAAAACGTGGTAAATAGGGGTTTAGGGACTTTCTATTAAGGTAGTACTTGATAATTGTAAGGTAGTATCTGCATTACATTAAGGTAGTACTTGAAATATATTAAAGTAATACCTAATGAAATATATGTTTTTAAATATATAAATATATAAATAAAAGAAAAGTTTAATTTTTTTTTTCAAAAGACAATTTTTTTTTGAAATATATATTTTAAATATATAAATAAAAGAAAAGTTTTTTTTTATTTAAAACAAGATTGCTTATTAACATGCATAGAGGTAGTTTGGTATTATTTGACAAATTTTTCCTTTGGTTCCTCGAAGACAATTATTTTTGGCAAATGCTGGCCGTTGATTACAATTATTTGTACCTACTTCCCATTTATTTTCAAATAAACCGCCTAAAATATACTTCTCCCAAAAAAAAATCAACAAGCATCCACCACAATTCCGGTCCTTCTTTTCATTAAATTTTCAGCGAACCTTAGTTTTAGGCCTGATTTTCATTAAAGAAATAAAAATAAAAACAAAAAAAAATCAGAACACCTACCTCGACTTTGACCAACCCCTCATTTTCTTAAATTTCCATAATGTTTTAACCATAATATTAGGAAGTGAACGCCTAAATTTAATCTCCCTCTTATAACCAATAAAACAAAATCGAGGTGCTAGCTACATATATTAAAGTGAAAATTCCATGGCACAAACCATCAAGAAAGAAATGAACAAAGAGAGACATGCAAAAATATGCATAATAACAAAGAGAAAACAAAGATCTAAAACTAAATAACATAAATCGAAACGTGAAATTACACATATTATTAAATAAAGCTTCAAAAAGAGTTTGACTATTTACGTATTGAACCCATGTAGAGAGAAGAAAAATACTGTAATAAACCTTACAATGTTCCCTTGCTTTAATCGAAAAGAACAATATAATGACTTCTTTATGGATTCCTCAAACCTTTTCAACCCGGCCTCCACCATTCGGCTTCTTTCCCTCCGCCCCATTTCATATAAGAACTTCGATGTCACCGAAAAAGCAACCAACAAAAAAGAAACCTAGAAATTAAATAGAGCAGATAGAAGATATTTAAGCACGTATCGTAGATGGAGGATGTTTTTCCTAACCAAATTCGAATCGAAATTCATGAAGCTTCTTGTTTTGTCAAGGCTTTCAGAGTAGAGAAGAATGTAGAGAGGTTTTTGGGTAAGAGAAAGAAGAAGAATGAGAGGGGAAAATAAAATATAGTAAATTATTGAAATATCGGAATGACGGTGATATTTTCAGGTAAAAACATTTATAAGATTGATTGAGAAATTAACCATTTAGGGTAAGCTACATCATTTGTTCTCAGTATTTTAAAATTATGAGTTACAAAAAAATTACTCTTTTATCTCTTCATTGCATATTCATTACAAACTTTATATTTTCTTTTTTTTTGCTTACTATGGATCTATGACTCTCTTTTCCCCTAAAATAAATTTTATTTTTGATGATTAACTAATTAATTATGATAAGGGTGTTATCAATTATTATTATTATTGGTATAATAAGTTATGTAAAATGGAATAGATAATTAGTAAAGTATTTATGAAATAAAAGGAGGAAATAATAATTTTTACATATATAAAAAATGACTATCTATATTGATATTTTAATTTATGAAATGGAATATATTATTTTAATTTAAAATGACTATTGCCTCATTTAATTTCATCATCAAAACTTCCATATGTATATAAATATAAATAAATAATATATATATATATATATATATATATATATATATATATATATATATATATATATTATTTTATTATGACACTAAGAAACCGGGAGTTACGGTGGCCAAAACCACGGGGGTTTTGTTGACCTTGATTAACCTAGAATTCACGGCCTTACCCACCACACACCTTACACACACACACCCACCTTACACCTTTTGAGTGGGCTGATGACCTGCTTGTTGTGTCCGTTTATTGGAATCCATATTTTCACAAAAAATGGCGAGTGTCTCCTTTGTTCGGGAGCTTTGCCCAACCTTCTGGCAGAGTATAACCATAACCCATCTAGGGTTTCAACAGAAGTAGTAATGACCACACAGGGTCCATCTGTCCATATCCCCAATATACAACTATATCACAACTACCTATGGACACCGAGTTACTCGGCACCACCTCAATACACCCCTTTACCGGGATCCATTCATTCACATTTAAATCTAAAATATGAAAGTAAAACCTTAGTACGACTAAGTAAGAGTCGATCACGGCTCTACTTACCATAATTACATACGAACTATTTATAAAATAGTCCCAAAAGAATTTAGTTACAATTCTTTTATACAAAATATTTATTTTAAGTATTACTCAAAGGTAATATCAAGGCCACACATAGAAACTTTCTTCATAATCACAACCTCGTCGAGTGTTGTCTCCACATTACACCCGCTTGTACTGAAAGGGGTCCCATGCTGGTGAGCAGTACTTAATAAAAATTCTCCCTACAAGAGCTACTCTCGCCTAAATGCACATGAAATATGGCGTACATAAAACATAAATTATATTCCATATAAATAATGCGATCTTATATGGAATGTTAGGTAATCATGCATGAGGTGAGACTCCTCATGCCCCTGACTGAGTCGTCGACTCCTTCGCACCTAACGCCAAGTGTGAAAAACCGATCATTAGGGTTCACCCAATGACCCAAACATTGGATAACCCTCTAATTTTAATTTATCAAATCCATGTGTTTACGAACTTTCATCATTTGGATACATATGCTTCGACGAGAATAAAATTTTGGTCTTTCACCCTAGGAAGGGGTGGGGATCTACCATCTTACTTCCTTTGAACACACGTGAGTTTAGTATTGTATTGTTTTACACAACCGTGAGTCTCGATTTGGGACGTTACCCATTTCCGAGCTCACCACACATTCACCAAGAATGGTAAATAACCAACACCATGCACACACACCCGACTCGATGCGATGTGACCGTGCATATGAAATGCAATCACGCCATTTCATGATATGTCATGCTACATGCAACATTCATAAATTCCGGATAATTATATTTCTTATATAATTTCCATTAATCCACCATTCCATGTTAATACATCACGCAAGCACATAACATGATTTTTACACATAACATGTTTTTTTTTAAAGCGGAAGCAGGGAATCGCCTGATTAAATACAATGTATGATAGATATATTTTCATCACCCATTACTAACTTTGTAGTAGTGCGGAAAATCTCTTCAGAATCCACGGGACCTTCAAGCTATTCTTTATGTGACAGAGATCTGCGTGTGGGCGCACCTGATCACAAAAGAAACTAGATGAAAACACTTTCTGAAACCTTTCGGTTTGTTTCTCTCAGTGTTTTCATAAACCTGGATAAAACTTCTAAACCACTGGAGGCTAGACGGTGTATTTATAGGCTAACCCTAACCACAAGTAGGGTTTTATAACACATGGGCTTTATAACACCTTGGGCCCGATAAAATGGGCTCAAAATGCAATATCTTAATAATCGGTTAAATGGGGGAACACGTCATCCCCAATAAGGCAGGATCCTATGGCCCATTATTAATTAAGGCTCTTGATCGGCCAGTGCAGATTGCTTACGGAGCATAAATCCAGCAATCTCCCTTCGCTTGACGAGAGTGTGGGGCCATGTCTTATCAGGAAATTTCACTCCTTTAAAAACCAGTGTGAATTCCAAAATTAATAATTTTTATATCAAATGTATTTTCCTTTGTAAAAAATATCAATAATTAATTGATGATTTTACGCCGTCAACCTAATTATTTTTATTCTCTTGACTTATCGGTTTCTCTACTTGGATCCCATGCAACGGCCGGTGACTTTCAATATCGAGTGCAAGAAACATGTCAAGAGGATATTTCATACAAATTCAATTTTTATATTTCATAAATACTTATTAATCAAAAATACCATAATCCCAAATTATCAAGATATTGGTCGTTTAAAATAGGCCTTACTTATTGATAACTCAAGAACCATAACTGGCAATTATCTATTTATAATATATACTCGGGATTAAGAAAAATAACATATCTAATATACTTTGTGAGATTTAAATCCTTTCACGAAATTTATCATGATTAAATCTCTTTCGATCCTCTCGAGAATGACCATAATTCATTCAAATGTTTTATAATAACCAAGGCGATCATTTCATAAAATGTGGAGTCTAAATAAAGTGCCCAACTTTATTTAATAGCGTGAGACAATTCATTAATTATGAGAACACGTGATCATGTCTTGATGGACGTATCCATATGATCATATACCATAATTAATCTGGACCTTATCGTAAAATATAATGTGCAAAAAAAACTTGAATTATTATATCGGAAAATGAAATTACAACTTGTCTTGCTCTGAAGCACAAATGTCATAACTCCGCTCACTCTAAAGTAACTTTGGGGACCCTCACCAAGACCCATACAATTTACATGTTTCTCAAACACCGTTCTCAACAAATGGCTCCCCCATTTAGGGTAAACACATATCCTGATGTTGATTTACTTGAGTCAATATCCCCTTGAAAATCTGAGTCCATATAACCAAGTGTTTTAAGACTCCCACTGGAATACACCAACATATAATCCCTCGTTCTCTTTAAATACTTGAGTATATGTTTCACTGGCTGTCAGTGTTTCTCAGGGATCGGTTAGTGGAAGCACTACTCCCCTTTACCTGCTTAGATATCTGGCTGGTACATAGCATAGCATACATGGGAATTGTGACCCGAGCATAAGGTTTTACTCATGAGTTCTTTACGTGAGGAGTTTTGGTGATTGCTCCTTAGAAGATGAATTCCATGTCTGGTAGAAGTCCCTTTTGAAATTTTCCATGCAGAAGACACAGTCCTTTATTTTATCCCGATGTAGGGGCTTGGGATAAAGCTAACACCTTATTCTTTCGGTCGTAAAGTTTGATTCTAGAATATAGTTAGTTTTCACCCAAGTCCTTCATGAAACTTCTTTTCAGGTAACCCTTTACGTCGATGCTTACTTTCCTACTTGTTTCCAATTAACGAGAATATCATCTACGTAAAGTACCAAAGACTACCCACTATTCCTTAGATTTTCTTATACACACATGGTTCGTGGGACTTTTCTCAAATCCATATAATTTGATAACTTGGTGGCTTGATGTTCCATGACACGGATGCTGCTTAAGCCCACGTAAATAGACCTATGCAACTTGCAAACCATGTATTTCTTGACACTAAGGCTATGAACCCTTCCGGTTCTTTGCATATAGATATCTTCTTCCAGCTCTCCATTTAGAAAAGCTGTTTTGACATTCATTTTCCAAATCCGTGTCGGAGGCTCTTTGCTCAGCTAAGAGAATCAGACGGATTTAAGCATAGTTCTTGTGTGAAAAGTTTCATCATAATCTATACCCTCTTTTTAGGTGTAACCTTTTGCCACCCGATCTAGCTGAGAGGTTTCAACCTTCCCATCTGAATCCTCTCTTTCTCTTGTAGATCCACTTACACCCAATTGGTTTACCTTTAGGTGCTTCTATAAGAGACCAAGCG